>CAUYRT010085726.1:0-18357 GCA_963574885.1 Lepilemur ruficaudatus | reverse complement strand
AGAAAAAATTAGCCGGGCATGGTGGCGCATGCCTGTAGTCCCAGCTACTCAGGAGGCTGAGGCAGAAGGATTGCTTGAGCCCAGGAGTTTGAGGTTGCTGTGAGCTAGGCTGATGCCACGGCACTCTAGCCCAGGCAACAGAGCGAGACTCTGTCTCAAAAAAATAAATAAATTTAAATTTCTGAATTTCAAAAAAATAATGTATATATATTTGTTCTTGCATTAGAATTCTTCAACATCTGTGTACTGCTTCACACACCATCGCCACCTCCACTTCTGTGCACAATGGCACTCCCCCACCAAAAAATATATATATTAAAAAACCATAATCCACAACCATAACCCCACACACTCACACACCCCCACTCAACCACCAGTGGAGTATAAACTAAATGAAAGACAAGGCAGCACAGGCAACAAAAACCAAACAGACACTGGGGTTTCATCAAACCAAAGGAAATAATCAACAGGCCTGCGGCATGGGAGAAAAGATTTACAAACGACACTTCTGATAAGGGGTTAATGTCCACATACATAAGGAACTCAACTCAACAGGAAGAAAATGGATAATTCAATTAAGAAATGGGCAAAGGACCTGAACAGACATTTCTCAACAGAAAACATACAAATGGCCAACAGTTATATGAAGAAATGCTAAATGTCACTAATCATCAGGGAAATGCAAATCAATAAAACCACAGTCAGATAATCACCTCATGCCTGTGAGAATAGCTATGTCAAAAAAACAAAACATAACAAGTGTTAAGGACGTGAAGAAAAGGAACCGTTGTGCACTGTTGGTGGGAATATAAATTTGCATGGAATATAGTATTAAGGTTCCTCAAAAAATAAAAATAGAACTAGCACATAACCCAGCAACCCTGGGTATATTTCCAAAGGGAAGAAATCAGTGTGTCAAAGAGTTGTCTGCACTCCCATGATCATTGGAGCACTCTGCACAATAGCCAAGATGTGGACTCTAAGTGCCCATCGATAAATGAATGGATAAAGAAAATGTGGTATATATACATAATGGACTACTATTCAACCTTTAAAAAGAAGGAAATACTGTCATTTGTGACAACCTGGACGAACCTAAATGATATTATGTTGAGTAAAATAAGCCAGGCACAGAAAGACAAATTCTGTATGATCTAACTTACATGTAGAACTTTAAAAAAGCTGAATTTACAGAAGCAGAAAGCAGAATGGTGGTTACCAGGGACTGGGCAGGGAAGAGAAGATTAGGGTGATGTTAGTCAAAAGGTACAATGTTTCAGTTAGACAGAAGGAACAAATCCAAGAGATCTATTGTACGACACAGTGACTATAGTCAATAACAATGTATTGTATACTTGAAAATTGCTGAGTAACTTTTTTTTTTGAGATAAGGTGAGACTCTGTCTCCCCCAAAAATTAAAAAATTAATAATAATTTTAGAAAATGAAAATAATTTTCTAAAAATGAATTTTAGAAAATGAAAACAGGACAAATCATTCACACTATATAAGACATACTATATAAGAGTAAATTTGCCTAATGTGAATACGTTGGTCCCTCTCATCCTCTGTTTCACTCTCCATGGCTTCAGTTAGCCTCAGTCAACTGCAGTCCAAAAATATTAAATGCAAAATTCTAGAAATGAACAATCCAGAGATTTTAAATTGTATATTATCTTGAGTATTGTCATGATTGTTCTTTTTTAATTAGTTGTTGTTACTATTACTGTGCCTAATTTATAAATTAAATTAAACTTCATCATTTTCTTATACATAGAAAAAACATAGTATACATAGGGTTCAGCACCATCTGTGGTTTCAGACATCCACCAGGGATCTTGAAAAGTATACCCCAAGGATAATGGAGGACTACTGTATGCAAAGGGGCATGCGTACATCACTAAGATAAACAGGCAAAAGATCAAAGCAAGACATCTCAGAAGAGACAGCCAACAGGTATGTAGGGACTGTGTCGACCACCCTAGGATTAGTGGATGGGTTCCCGCTGCCCTTCTAGGGCTGAAAGTAGTATAGCACCCGGTGCTGGAGCCACACTCCCAGCTTCTCCTTGTGCATGCTTACTGCATAGCCATGAGCAGGTGTGGAAACTACCTGTGCCCCATTCCACCATCTACACATGGTCATGATCACTGATGACCAGCACCTCTAGTCATAGGCTATCAGACAAAAACAACACAAGTGAAACATCTGAGCAAGGCTGGGCATACAGCCCAACTCAGAGAGCACAGACAGGTAAAGACAGGGACTGCCTCAGGTGTAAGTGCTGGCAGAGCCTGAATGGTCAAACACCCATTTTTCCATGCCTGTCTACTGACACCCTCATACTAATGCACAGACATTTACATATGTGGATGTTGGAAAAAACACAAATGCCAATTAGGGGTCTAGTTAAATTAACAACAACAAAAAACCTAATGGAAGAAGGTGGCAGATAGGGCTGATGGGGTTTTCTCTCCCTACATAGTACATATTTTTGTGTGAATGATGACACTGCTTCCTCTTCATTCAACCACATTTAGTAAACACTTGCTGGCCACTGCCCTAGGCCCATAGAGACCCTGGCTTGGAGGCTCTCCCCGGCCACAAAAAGATGCACACAAGTATTATAGCTGCCACACATTAGAGCATGACACAGGTGCTGGGCCACCTGCACTGAGTCTGAAGGGAGTTAGATGGGGGGTGGGAATTGTGCTGGCCACAAGTACAACACCCAGAAGTGATGAGCCAGCCTGCAGGGTTGGGTGTGCAGGGAGACTAGAAGGTCATGGAATGCCCCACCCATGCACAGGGTCCAAGGGACTTTGCCTCCTAGCACAGGAGCCACAAAATCAACTTCCTGAGTCACCAATAAGAACCTGGGCTGGTGACCCAGGGACATGCAACTCAACTCTACAGCTCACTGCTCATGGTCCACTGAGAACATAATTTCCCAACATGAGCCACCCCAAGCTGTGTCACTGTCACTGGGTGCACATGCAAACCCCCAAAGCCAGGAGGCCGGCCCCTCCAGCTCAGTCAAGAAAGCACGGTTCTGAGCAGGAACTCGCCTGGTGCTCCCACCTGATCAAGCTGTGTGAGTTAGCATAGGGTAACTCAGCTCAGTGAAAGGCAGTTTCGAGGCAGGGTGCTGATCACAGCAGCAACCTTGCTTCTCACAAGTGCCTCTGTGGACCCTGGGAAAGAAAACTAAGCACAAACGCCTGTTTTCTGACACCTAGGACAATCACAAACTGAAGCAAGCACATGCCCCACAGGTTCCACCTCTAATCCACTGACATCCCTCAGCAGGTAGCAATCAGCTCTAGGGGATGAGAAATACCAAGATGCAGGTCTGAACAAGCCACAGCAGCTGGACATCAGTTTCAAGCTAACAAAGACAGCTTAACCCTGAGTCATTCCACTCTGACACCACAGAGAGACTTGGAGACACCTGCTTACATGGGCCATGACAGCCTGAGGCCTAAGAATAAGATCCAGATGGCATAGCATCGCCAGGCCCACAGGACACCCAGATTGTACATGCAACCATGTCACAAACATATGCCATGGATAAAATATCCCACAAACAATGATTCCCAGGTGTCTCCAGCTCTGGCCTCCCCTGCATCTCCATTCAGACAGTCATTGCTACTCAAACCCAAGAGCTCTAAAACTCAACTCATCTTCACCCCTGACCTGTCACCAGTCCCAACCTCACCTGCAATGGGTTATCTGGGTCAGCAATCAGTATCTCCATCCTGCACCCTATAGCCCACTCATTTACCACCATCCCCTCCACAGATGTGCGTGCCTCCAGGACTGTCCCCTCAATGCCAGCCCCTAACCAGCCACAGACTGCCCCCACCAACCGCCACTCCAGCTTATCTTCCCAGGCCAAGCCACTGCTCCTGCTCCCCACACGGGTCCCCTGCCTCCTCGCATACCCCTGTGCTTACCTCACTGCACTTCAGTTTATGGGTCTGTCCCCTCCCCACCTGAGCCGGCAAAGGGAACCTCTGTAAAGCGTGTAGAACGAGCCCCCTATGTCCCCAGAGCAGCCTCCTCTGACCCCAACACTGCACTAACACCGCAGGAAAACTGGAACCCGTATCAGCGGGCCGCCCCTGCTGAGCGCCACCTAGGTCTCACCTTGACTGGAGGCTGGACTCCCAGGACCTTCCAGTTTTATGACATACGCTCTGACGAGTAATCCGCGTGATTCTGGACAAATCACCTTCCTGCTCTCGACAACCTCCTTTAAACGTCAAAGAAAATACAGAAATACAGTGGCCCTGGTGCACAATGGCTTGGAACTCTCAGGGTTTAGGCTTAGCTTCCCAGAGAGGATGCCTGGTGGTCAGGTGGGACCACCGCGCTCTCCGGGGGGTCAGGCACAGGCCAGGACCACCGCTCTCCCTGATTCGGGTGGACAGGCACGGCCCGGGACCACTGCGCTTCCCTGGCGGGGAGGGGACAGGCACGGGTTCGGGACCACAGCGCTCCCCGGGGAGGAGGCAGGCACGGGCCCGGGGACCACGCACTGGCGCCGAGGAGGAATGTGAGCCGCGAAGCTCCGGGTCTCCCTTCCGGATTGTGACGCAGCGCAGCAGGCTCCAAGGCGCCTCAGCTGGGAAGGGGGCGGGCCTCGGCCCCCGCGACGCCCAGGACCCTCCCGGCGCTCGCCCGGCGACCTTGGGAGGCGCCCCCTGGCTTGGCTTCCCGCGCGGCCCGGCCAAGGGGACAGCCCCTAGGCCCTCCCGCCCAGGCTTTCCCGCAGTGCCACTCCCAAAAGCGCGTCCCCGCCCGCCGTTTACCTGAAGAGCCGCAGCCGCTGCCGCCACAGCCACCCGCGGCCCGGAGTGGGCGGAGCCGCGTGAGCTGAGCCCGCCCCCGCTGCCCTCAGGCCTACCGCGACCCCGCGCGGGGCAGTCGGGCCACGCCCCTACGCGATCTCTGCGCTCATTGGTCGTAGGCGTGTTCGTCTAGCTCGCTCCACCCCGCCCACCGTTCCCAAGCGAGCAGGAGTGCGCAGACTCTGCCTCACGATCAGCCTCGCCCCCGGCCGCCACTTGGCCCGCGCACCTGGCTGTTGAGGGAGAGCGAGGCGGGCCACTGCGCAGGCGCCGGCCCCAGCTCCGCTTCCGCTTCTGACGCACGCGCCCCTGCGATCCCCGCACCCAGACTCCGCCCCCATTCCCGGGGGATTCTAGCTGGTGCGTTGTCGCGCCCTAAAGCGCACGGGGCAAGCGGGTGCACTCGCCAACACATACCTGTCCAGGGGCACACGTCAGGTGCGCCTAACCTGGGCACACACCAGCGTATTGTAGTGTCCTATCTCTCACGCACACACACTGAACACCCAGTGGACACCCCAGAGAGCCGGGGCGCGGACCCCTGGCGCAGGCACACGCATGAGTGCGGCAGGTACACGTCCAATCTACTGACAGACCACGTGCACCCAGGCCACCAGGCCTCGCGCCCGGGACCTTAGAATCTGGAGCTAGTCAGGTAAAAAGTAAATGGCTAGTAAGACAAATTAAAGCTCACAAGAGGTGCTTGCTGGGAAGGACTCAGGTGGGAAGCGGAAAGCACCTGGATGTGTGCACATCAAACAGAAAGGATGGTGTTCTTGAAGTTCAGGAAATGGTCTGCAGCGCTGCCTCCAGGGCAGTGTCGGTCGGTTAGATGTGGAAATCCAGCTGCAGGGGGTCCTGGGAGGATAGAGGCAAGGGGGAGCCTCTGCTAAACGCTGGAGCTGTGGCATACAGGTGGTGCAGGGGAGGACGCTTGTTTTCCACAGAGAGGGACTTGAGCCTGTCTCTTTTGCAGGGATGGAGCCCAAGAGGGGCAGGACACAGAGTGGGACTTTCTGCAGATGGGGGCCTGGCCCAGGAACACTGCCAGGAAGCTGCCCCATCCCCAGCAGACAGGAGCTACTAACAGGGCAAGTTGCCAGGGAAGCAGAAGAGGCCTCTTCCCAGCTCACACCTGGACGACTCATGGCGGTGGCTCCCCTGGGCCAATGCCCTGTCCTCCTCCCAGCCTCTCTTCACTCCCCAGACATACAAGTTGCCCAACAAACATCCAAACATCACAATTTCATTTTTCTTTTATTACATTATTAATGCCAATCTCTTTGCCAAAGCAGTAAATTCTGAAAGAAAGGCCTGGGTCTGTTGTGCTCCCAAGAGCTCAGCACAAAGCACGGCACAAGGTGGTTGCCCAGTGCAGCTCCTTGGATGAATTAGGGGCCACAAAGGAGAGAATAATCAAGACTCTGCAGAGGGAGGGTGGACAGAGTCAATGACCACTTGGACCCCACCTGTCATCACCCAGTCTAACACTCTCTGGCTTCCAGCTGGGTTCTTGCCCTGATGGGAGCTGGGAGGGAGAGAAGCTTGGGGTGAGGGCTCCCAGGCTTGGCAGCAGTGCCTCATGACACAGCCCCTGTGGCCAGAATCACCTGGCTCCAGCTCTAGAGACACAGCTCCTTGCAGCCACCCACCTTCAACAAGGTTCACCTTGTGCCTTGTGCTTCTCCAGCCCTTCTAATGTTTGCGGAACCAATCGCAAGTTAACCCCCTCTGCTTGAAATACCTGGAGCAGTTTCTCTTTTCCTAACTCCCAGATCAGCCACAAACCAGTTAGTTTGTTCTTATTTTCTATATTCCAGGCAATTTGCCAGACAAGGGCTGTGGGTGAGAAGGGAATATCAAACAAAGCCTTGCTCTCAAGAAGCCCACAGTCCAAGAGGGATGAGAAAATGGTCTTGCCAGTTGAAGCCATCCTATTCTGAAGCTTTCACTATAGCACACACATCTGCCCCTGGATCTCAGCAGAGGAGAATACAAGTCCCCAGACACTCACTGGGGCTTTACCAAGCTCCAGGCCCTTGTAGACACACCCAGGACAACTGCCCATTAGACAGTTCCACCCTCCAGGCCCACAGCTACTGTGCTGTTGAGCTCACAGCAGAGACCACACATTTGGGCCTGGGCTCTGCCACCACTAGGTCTCAATTTCATCATCTGTAACACAGTATTGCTCAGTTGTGTTCAGACTTGAAACCCTGGATGTGAACATCCCACATGGGATGGGCACCTCAGTGTGTTCTACGAACAGGGGCAGGACTGCTACAGGTGGGAGTTGTAGCTAGTGTGACTGCTTAGAATGGCACCTGGCACACAGCCCGTGCTCAGTAGATGTTAGCCCCTACTCCTGGCAGCAACAGTGTTCTCAACAACAGAGGACTCTAAGGGCCAGAGAAGGGAGGGGCACTGTTGGCTTCTTTCGGAGCTGTAGCACCTGAGGTGGGCCCAGGCCTAGGGCCCTTGCTTGCCCTGTGGTGTGTGATGGAGTCTGCAGAGAACTCTAGATGAGAGGCTTCCTGCAGCAGGCCTGGCCTGTGCAGGAGAAGCTTCAGGCTCTAGTGAGGGAGCCCAGAAGGCAGGAGGCTCCCTGCCTGCCCCTCTGGCTCAACCTCTAGTAGAGACCTGGGCACTCTATCCGAGGATGAGGGGTACAGTTGCAACAGTGGCTGACAAGTACCATATCCCATTTCCCCTTCCTAATGGCTTAGCAAGCTGGCCTCCTGCCTTTGCCCCCTGCCTCCTCCCCAGTTTCTTTGAAGACCTTTTGTGTTCCAGCCACATCCTGAATGGTCCTCAGTGGCCTCACCCTGGCTGCAACCCTTGCAGCGGAGTTCTCATCCCATGGAGAGTGGGCCCCATGCAAGACAGTGCTGGTCCTGTAAGATGTCCTCAGACATCAAAGTGGGCAGGTCCTGGGGCACAAGAGGACACCCGCTTCAAGGGCACAATGCAGGTACAGCTCTAGAATCCTCATTCTAGAATTTGTCTCTTTTTCCCCAGTGCCTGCCGCCCCATACACAGTCCAGGATGTGTCAGTCCCCACCCCAAGCTGTTAGCTTTCCACCCTGAATTGTGTCAGTGCCCCACTCTGAGCTCTCAGGCCCAGTCACTCCCCTGCCTCTACTCCAGTCCCAGCAAGTCTTCAGAAACTTGGCTGCTGCCCCAAGGGGGGTACAGGTCCCCCCTGGCCCCCTGCTGCCCCGGCTTCTGCCCTCTGGTGCAAGTCAGGCCTCAGCTATGCCCCCCTAATCCAAGACTGTTGGAGCTGGACCACCAAGCCCCCTTCCATGGTGCCCTGCCCTCCATGAAGGGCAGCAGCAGGTCAAAGTTGGACCAGAGAACCTTCATGGAACAGGTGTGTGAATGCAAGGACAATAGGTACCTATTCTCCAAGATCAGCTCTGGGGCCTTCTCCAAGGTCTACCTGGACTATGCCATACACAAGTGCATGCAGCACAACCCCAAGCTGTCCTGGGACTCGTGGGGCAAGCGCCACACCATGGTGAGGCAGCTGCCTCCTTCCCCCTCCTAGTGGGTTCCAGTGCCCCCAGCCTGGCCCCATAGGGCCCTCCCTGTCCTAAACCCACTCAGGTACCTTCCAGCTGCTCCTGCTGCCTCCACCATGGGCTTCTCTGGTCCCACTCCTGGTTCCCAAACCCCTTATGTGCTTGGGACAGGAGGGTGGGGGAGATCAGGGATGTGTCCAACTGCTCAGCAATGAAAACAAAGGACAGGGGGCTGTGCCTGCACACACTGGCACCTTCCACCCACACAAGTGGCTATCAAGACCACAGCCAAGGCCCCCATGGAGTTCTCCCACAAGTTCCTGCCCTGTGAGATGTCTTCACTCAATGCTACCTGCAAGCACCCAAATGTGGTAGGCTGCAGCCTCAACACAGCCTGTCCTCACCCCTCCCTATCCCCCAAGGCTAGCCTTCTCCCACCTGGGACCTCTCTTTGGCCCTTAGGCTGGGGCCCAACCCCACCCCAAGACCGCAGCACTCCCAGGACATCCTTGGACCCTCCTCAAGGTGACGGTAGGTAGAGCTGTACAAGACCTATCATAGTAGCCAGCACTTCTACCTGGTGCTGGAACTTGTGGCCGGAGGCAACCTACTGGAACATATCAACACCATGAGGGACCACCACTGCTGCCCAGGGCTGGAGGAGGAAACCTGTAGGCTGTTCTGGCAGCTGGTCAGTGTTGTGGCGCACTGCCACAGCGCTGAAATTGTACACCAGTGAGGTTACCACCTGGCCCACCCACATGCATGAAGAGGCCCACTCAAGCCCAGGCCAACCCCACCTTCCCTTCTCCACGCAGGGTCCTGAAGTGTGAGCGCATCCTGCTGGATGAGAAAGGCTTTCTAAAAACTGACTCGTGAGCATCACCAGGGGCATCCTCTCTGCCATGGTGACTGGGAAGCTGCCCTTCAAGGAGTGCCAGCCTCACCACATGCTGCACCTGATATACCATGGCCCCACCTTCTAGCCAGGTCTGTCCCCAGTTGAGCACTACAGTCTGTCCCTGTGTCCCTCCCAAGTGCCAGCAGAGGCCTGGAGAGTGGGCAGTGAGACCTGGGCACCAAGAAGGGTCATCCAGCATGGTGGGGAGACTGATTCAGTATCCTCCCCCACCCAGGCTGGGAAACATTTGGTACATGCACCTCAGTGATGATGACAGATGATAGGGAAGTCTGGGGCAGGGACAAGACTTGATTCAGAAGGGTTCAAGAAAAGCAGTGGTTCCACCCAACCCAAAGCTGAGCTCTGCACTAGCCTCGCCCAGGGCAAGCTACCTTGCCTCTGAGTGCCTCACTCTACCCATTTGTGATTGTCCTGAGGACTGAATGGGGCCACCCTCTAAGCTGCCAGCATTGCTGACAGCGATGTCCATGGGCACTGGAAGGTGGGTTGCAGCCACGAGCCCTTGTCCACACAGTACTAGGACCTGATCTGGGGGCTGTTCCAGCTGCGCCCAGGCATATGCCTGCGTCTGCAAGTGGCTGTGCACCACTAGATGCTCCCTATAGTGCACACACTCTGGTGCCTCTCCAAGTGTGGTGTGGTCCATGGGGTGAGCAATTGGGTGACGGGTGGTACCTCAGCACTCTGACCCCACTGCAGTCTCCTGCAGAGAAGCGGGTAGGGTCCAAACTCCCAGCATCCCCAGAGAATGTGGAGCCTGGCACAGGCTTGGAGTCCCCCAGGCCCATCCTACAGCTACAGTGCCCCACCCATGTGTCCCCAGGAATACCCTTGGCCCTAGGCTCAGGCCCCTGGACACCCACCCCAGAAGAGGTGTGGGTTCTGCTGGGCTGGGGGTCCAGAGCACACCCCAACAGGCACTGCCATTGTGCCCCAGGTCTGCCATCAGGAATATGCCTGGGCACTCCCTGGCCAATTGAGGGTGAGTGGGGCAAGGCCAAATAAAACCATCTATTCTATAGCATCCAGGGTGCAATGTCTTAGTGCCAGGAGAAGGCAGATGGCCTCCAGGGGCCTTGCCAGGCTGAGGTTCTGCCACTACTTTGTGGGGTTCCCAGTCAAGGAAAAACACCAGTCCATACATCACGCCTACCCTGAGGGCCAGAGCTTTATTAGGGGCGGGTTAGAGGGGGCCATGGAGGAGAGATGCCTGGCACCCAGTGAAGCACCCAGCCATGACAGAACACAAGGTGGAGTGGGCCTCCAATTTGCAGAGGCATGGGATGGGGCACTGTGAAGTCTCAGGAAGATAAGCTGAACTCCTTCACTGGGGTCTGAGGAGCCTGGGAGGGCCTGTTGGCAAGAGGGGGCCAGCACTAAAGAACCCAGTGCAAAAGGTAGCAGAGAAGTCTGACAGGAGGCTCAGGAAGGGAACATGGTGGGGCTTGGCAGCCACAGAACAGGGGAAGCACACACAGACCCAGGGGAAAGGCAGACAGGCTCCAGGGCCCAGAGTGCATTCCACTGGGGCAGGGGGCCAGGCTGCAGGTACAATCTGGGAGGCTCTCTGCAGAGGTAGGCAAAGCTAGGGAAGAGCAGCCAAGGCTCAAGGAAGCTGCCCAGGGAAGTGGCCTAGCCAGAGGGGCTGGGGAAAAACCAATGCAAACCAAGATGGGGAAACAGGAGGCATGGTCCTTCGCAGACCCCAGAACCCAGCTGTGGCTGGGTCAGTCCTCCGACGGGGGGAGCTGAGGGCCCAGGGGTTGGGGCTGACAGCAGGGGCACTGCCTACACAAAGGCACCCACCTACACCCAGACCCCGCAGTGCCCTCAGGAGTGGGGCTCCACTAGCCATTACCTACCATCTCCTCCTCATGTGGGGACAGGTGAGTCACAAGTTGAATTCTTGTTAATACCAACATGGCACAGAACTGGAGTGCTGTCAACCCTCCAAAGTTCATCGGGCATTTGCCCTAGAACCCTTAGATGGACAGGAACCTAAGTATAGCTCTGCTTTTCTACATGGCACAGCCAAAGGGCCCTATAGGAAGACCTGGCCTGAGAAGCCTGGCAAAGGTGGGCCTGGAGCTGGTATCAAGCTGCAGGGGTCTCAAGTGGGTGCAGCCCTCTTGCCCCACAGCTCTGGGGCCAGCTCCTGCTGCTCTCGCTCCAGCTGCTCCTGCTCCTGGAGGTCCAGCTGCTGCAGCCGCTGCTCCACATCCTCAGGCACCTGCACTTCCAGCAGGTTTTCCATGCCCTGCTCGGGCTCATCCCCAATAAGCACCTGCTGGCAGGGGAGGCATTGAGCATCTGACAGGCGACGGGCACCCCTTTCCCAGCCTCTCTGCCCTGTACCCACCTGGATGAGCTTCTCACAAGTTGCTCGCACATCAGGCTGTGGCTCCCACCTGTGCAGCTCTCTAAGGATTAGGTAGGCTCCCTGGTCTCGTATCTGCTGCCGACCTGGTGCTGTGGCTGTCAGCTGGAGAGATGGAAGAGATCACCCAGATAGCACTGAACTCATGTATGTGTGTGTCAGGGGCCAGCATTAATGTGGCAGGACTCCTGCTCACCAGCATGATGGCTTCAATGAGCATCTTGCGGATGTCAGCGTCAGGCTCTCGCTGCTTGTCTGGTGGCAGGTACTGCAGATCAACAGGCAGACCTAGGGGCAAGTGTGAGGACCACTGGGTCCCTGGGCTGAGCAGCTGGGCCAGCCTCTGCCTGTGTAAGTCCCATCTGTGCTCAGAAACTCCCTGCTGGAAGCTTTCACAAAGAGCCTAGGACCCGGAAACCTCCTCCTCCTCCTCCCAATGGCCTCCCTCCTGTCCAGCCAACCCTGAGGCTCCACTCACGTTCCATCTCTTCCTCAGAGAAATCCTCAGGACCAGCCAGGGGCAACAGCAAGAAAGGGAGAATGTCTACCTCGGGCCCGAGCAACCACTCGTGGTGTCCTGGGGGGCGGGAAGCGGGGGAGACAAGAATGGGAGATGGCTCAGGCGATGGCCAAGAGGAGCCAATCTGGTCCCCATCCCCGCAACGCCCCAATCCCACCAGCACTCACGGTGCTCGAAGCAGCAATTCCGCAGTGTCCCTACCACCCCGCCCCTGCGCACCGAGGAGTCTGGATACTGGGTAAGGGGCAGCAGCCGCTGGACCACGCACCTATTGCAAGGAGTCACTCAGTGCCGCCTCTGCTCACCTCCATGCCCCACCTCCCGCCCGCGCGGCGCCCTGGGCTTCACCTGTCTGGGTCCAGCAGGAAGGCACGCGCTGCAGGCCGCTGGCTGAGGTTGGACAGCAGCGGCCCCAGGTAGTGCAGGGATGCGCGGGCGTTGTAGCCTGGCGTGCACAGCGCGTGCACCAGCTGCTCCAGGCCTGGGGCCCCCGGCTCCGCGGACGCCATCACCGCCATCAGCGCGGCACATGGCGCTGGCTCGCGGCTGAGGTTGGCCAGTGCGGCGGCCGCCTCCTCGGCCCAGGGCCACTGCGGGTCCAACGCGCGGCCCAGCAGGCGGGCAGGCAGTCCGGGGTCGGCCGCCAGCAGCTGTTCGTGCAGGCCGGGGTCGGCGGCCAAGTTCACGAGCGCGAGGGCGGCGTCGCGGCCCGAGGCCAGCTCGGCCAGTGCTCGCAGCAGCGCCGCCTGCCCCGCCAACAGCTCGCGGCCCGGCCCGGAACCGGTCAGCGCCAGCACGTGCCGCGCCGCCGCCGCCTGCAGGTCCGCCCGCGCCCCCGGCGCCAGGAAGGGCAGCAGCTTCGCGGCCTCCACCTCCGGGCCTGGCCCCGGGCTTCCCAGCGAGCCCGCTTCGGCCTCCCAAACGCCGCCACCAGCCCCGGCTTCCCGCATGCCTTAGCCGGTCTCCCTTGCGCCGCGCCTTCCGCTGGGCTACTAGCGGCGCCTATCAGGCTGCGGCCGCGCCCACCAGAAAGACGAAGAGCCACGGCGGCCAATCCGAGGCTCCGAACTCGACTCAGGGGGAGGGACCGACGCGCGGAGGCGGGGCCAGGCCGGCGCGGGGAACTGTGGGCAGGGGCGTGGGTCGAGCCTCATGGCGCAGGCCTGGCTCGCTAGGCTCTCCGGCGGCCTTTGCGAGTCGTGGGGTCTCTGCAGGCCTCGGTCAATGACTAGCTGTGTGAAGATGTGGCCCGGGGTCCTCCTGGAAGAGTAGCCACCCAGAAGCTCGGCAATGAGGGCCCCAGCGTGAGACCTGAGGGGCAGCCTTGGACAAAGCCCCTGGGCATCTCAGAACGGGTAGATCTGGGGCATTTGTCAGGACTTATTCAGGCGCAAGTGACAAAAACCCATCTCGCTGACTTGCACGAAAAGAAAATTGGTTAATGGGTCCATATAACTTGGAAGTTTCTTGGGAGACTGGCTTCTGGAGCCCTGTGCTATCTACCCTGCCAACCCCTATCCCCCTACCCCCATCACCCGCTTTTCTGTGGTTCCGTATCGTTTTCATCTGCCGCAGGCAGCTGGCAGAGAAGTGCACTGGCTCTCCCAGGTCCATGGTCCTCGAGGAAAACAGTTTCTTCCAGTGTCAGAGTTTGTCCCAGGGAAGGACACCATTCAGTTCTTCATGTGTCCTCCGCTGGCCTAATCACTGTGGGAGAAGCAGCAACCTTCTAGGAACACGCGACTTGGAAGGAAGGGAGGGCAGATGAAGGCACTCCATCATTTTGGGGGCACTTGCCATCTGCCAGGCTGGTTGCTCAGGACACAGAAGGCCAAGGTCTTTCTGGCCTTAGGGTCTTTGCACTTACTGTCTCCTCTGCCCAGAATGCTCTTTCCCCAGCTGTGCACAAGGCTGGCAACTTAATTGTCAGAGCTGTCATTGCTGGGCAACTATGTGAAGGAGAGACGCAGCTCCTCCAACCCCCATGGCTGCTCAGTTTCTGAACACTTCCTTCAAGGTAACAGTGCTCAGAGGAGGGTAATTTAAGCTTCAGGGTTCCTTTCTTACATGGGTCCTTTCCAAAGCTGCCCTAACAGCAGTGTCCGCAGCATAGTGTCCCCATGTTCATAATGGTTTTGCAGAATTTGCAAAAGTGGAATGTAGCAGACATTACTGGTGCCAAAACCACTAGGATGGCTGTAATCAAAAAGACAGGTTAAACAGATATTGATGAGAATGTACAGAAACTGGACCCCTCATATATTGCTGGAGGGACTGTAAAATGGTGCAGCCACTGTGGAAAACATTTTGTCAGCTCCTCTAAAAGTTAAACAGAGTTACCATATACCTAACAATTCCACTCTTAGGTATAGACTCAAGAGAAATTAAAACTGGAAACACACACACACACACACACACACACAAGAACTACAAAAAAGAGAAATATGAATGTGTACAAGTAGGATTATTTATAATAGCCAAAAGGTGGAACCACCCAAATATTCATCAACTAAAGAATGTGATAAATCCATACAAAGAATATTATTCAGCTATAAAAAGGAATGAAGTCATGACATATACTACAACCAACATGGATGGACCCCAAAAACTTAAGGTGGATGAAAGAAACAAGTCACAAAAAACCCATATATTGTATGATTCCATTTATAAGACATTTCCAGGACATGCCCAGTGGCTGGCTCATACCTGTAATCCCAGAATTTTTGGAGGCCAAGGCAGCAGGACTGCTTAAAGCGAGGAGTTAGAGACCAGCTTGGAAAACATAGCAAGATCTAGTCTTTACAAAAAAAAAAAGAATTAGCTGGGCGTGGTGGTGCCCACTGGTAGTCCGAGGTACTCGGGCGGCTGAGGCGGGAGGATTGCTTGAGCCCAAGAGTTCAAGGCTGCAGTGAGCTATGATTGGGCCACTGCACTCCAGCCTGGGTGACAAAGTGAGACCCTGTCTCACCAAAAAAAAAAAAAAAAGACATTTCCAGAATAGACGAATCCATGGAGACAGAAGGTAAGTTAATGGTTGTCAAGGGCCAAGGAAGAGTGGGATGAGGGAATAGGTGTGACTGTTAGTGGGTGCTATGGACTGAACTGTGTCCCTCCAAAATTCATACATTGAAGTCCTGACCCCCAGTGTGATTGTATTTGGAGAGGAGATAATTAAATAAGGAGATCATTAAAGTTAAATGAAGTCATAAGGGTGGTGAGGGGAAAATGCAGGTTCTCCACCACATAACACAGCAGTCCCCACCTTTTTTGGCACAAGAGACCGGTTTCATGGAAGACAATTTTTCCACAGGGGTGGGGTGGGGGAGGCGGAGCTGAGGCAGTGATGTTAGTGATGGGAGCAGCTGTAAATATAGATGAAGCTCTAGCTCACTGCTCACCTCCTGCTGTGCACCACCTCCCCCCCTCCAAAGTTTCATGAAAGACAATTTTTCCACAGACTGGGTGGGGGCTGATGCAGAGCTCTGTGGCCCGTCCCTAACAGGCCTCAGGCCAGGGGATTGAGGACCGCAGACATAACAGACACTGTGCTAGCCCGGAGTGCTCAGTGAAACTGTTACAAAGTAGACTAGGCAGGTACCAAGATAATTATTAGGCCTGGGAAAAATGCCCAGCACTTTTCTTGCCCTAAATCGGCCAGCTCAAACTGGTCCTGACTGCTTTAGAGCTGCTTTGATTGTGCAATGATGCCCTTTAGTTAATTGTAATATTAAAATCCCCGCCTAGGAGAAAATTGTAATATCATTAACATAACATGGTTGCATGACAGCATATGATGATGGTTTTGCACCTGTGTAATTTGTTTCACCATGAACAAGCCAAGATACAGTGTAAAAACTTTGCAATATTCACTGGGAAGAGATGTAAGGCAAGACCAGGCGGGGGCAGATGTGGATTTTGCATGTAAGAAGATCGTGTGGAAAAAATTCCTGTGCCACCCAGGAGCAAGCACCCTGGTAAGTAACCGCTAATAAACTCATGTAACTCGCCAAGCTGGACTTGTCCGGAGTCATTCTTTGGTCTTTGGTTCCCTCTCAGTTTTAGAGTTAGTTTTTCTATACTGTTGCTGGATTTTCCTGAACCAGGTGGGACCCTGATATAACATAGTTAGTGTCTTTGTAAGGAGAGATACCAGAGTGCTTATGGGTGCTCTTCCCACCATACGAGGACAAAGTGTGAAGACGGTTGTCGGCAAGCCAGGAAGAGAACAATCATCAAAAACCGAGTCAGTACCTTGGTCTAAACTTCTGAGCTTTCAAAACTGTGAGAAAATAAATTTCCGTTATTTAAGCTACCCAGTCCATGGTATTTTGTATGACAACCTGAGCAGACTATGCCAATGGGCACAGGCTTGTTTTTTTAAATGTTGAAAACATTCTCGGCCGGGCATGGTGGCTCATGTCTGTAATCCTAGCACTCTGGGAGGCCAAGGCGGGAGGATCACTTGAGGTCAGGAGTTGGAGACCAGCCTGAGCAAGAGTGAGACCCCATCTCTACAGAGTACTCTAAAATAGTAAGAAATTAGCCGGACAATTAAAAATAGAAAAAATTAGCCTGGCATGGTGGCACACTCCTGTAGTCCCAGCTACTCGGGAGGCTGAGGCCGGAGGATGGCTTGAGCCCAGGAGTTTGAGGTTGCTGTGAGCTAGGCTGATGCCACGGCACTCTAGCCTGGGCAACAGAGTGAGACTCTGTCTCAAAAAAAAAAAAAAAAAAAAAAAAAAGACTAAATTAGGAAAAAAAACCCACACAGCACAAAGCTGGAATCAGCAAGGTGAGCCAACACTCCAGTGGGAACCAGGCCACCATGTAGGCGATGCGATGAATGAATTATTCTGGATATATGCTTATAATGACCTACTTTCACTCAAGATTATGTTTATGAGACACTGCATGAATAAACCACCATGTATATTGTTAGGTTGGAGCCAAGAGGGAGCCACACAAAGCCTCAGGTGTAGCAAAATGCTGTTTATTTGAACATCTGGATGCAGATGGGTGGAGGCAGAAAAGAGCATCCCTGCCAGGAAGTGGGGGAGAGCCTTGGGTTTTATAGAGTGTTTTTCTGGGGAGAGTAGAGCAACTGGGCTAGAACAGCTGCTGTAATAAATTCTTTTCAAACAACTAGTTCCTGGGATCCCTGATAAGTGTCATCCTTATCAGGAGGGATAAGAAATGCAAGTTTCTCTCTTGCATTCCATTCCTTTATCTTCCTGGGGTCTGGCAAAGGCTACATGCCTAACATATATATCCATTTCAGTGTTTCTGGACATTAGGATTGTTACCAGTTTTTCTATTACGAAAAATGCTACTAAGGCCAAGCTCAGTGGCTCACGCCTGTAATCCTAGCACTCTGGGAGGCTGAGGCAGGAGGATTGCTTGAGGCCAGGAGTTCATGACCAGCCTGAGCAAGAATGAGACCCCGTCTCTACTAAAAATGGAAAAATTAGCCAGGTGTGGTGGTGCATGCCTGTAGTCCCATCTACTCAGGGGGCTGAGGCAAGAGGATCACTTGAGCCCAAGAGTTTGCAGTGAGTCATGATGATGCCACTGCACTCTAGACCAGCTGACAGAGCAAACAAAAACAAATGCTACTAAGAACACTTTTTTAATGTCTCCTGGTGTACACATGCAAGAGTGTCTCTAGGATCAGGGCTATGCACATGTTGGTTATGCCAGACAATTTTCCAAGAGTTGTACCAATTTACCTTCTGCGCTGACTTCTCACACTAACTACTGGAATTATTATTATTATTATTATTTTTGAGACAGAGTCTCACTCTCTTGCCCGGGTTACAGTGCCATGGCGTCAGCCTAGCTCACAGCAACCTCAAACTCCTGGGCTCAAGCGATCCTTCTGCCTCAGCCTCCCGAGTAGCTGGGACTACAGGCATGTGCCACCATGCCCAGCTAATTTTTTCTATATCTTTTTAGTTGGCCAATTAATTTCTTTCTATTTTTAGTAGAGACAGGGTCTCACTCTTGCTCAGGCTGGTTTCGAACTCCTGACCTTGAGCGATCCACCCGCCTTGGCCTCCCAGAGTACTAGGATTACAGGCATGAGCCACCATGCCCAGCCAGAAACAGAAGTTTTAAAGCAGTCAAATTTAGTACTTTCCCTTTATAATGTGTGGTTGGGTTTTT
>CAUYRT010085725.1:0-15869 GCA_963574885.1 Lepilemur ruficaudatus | reverse complement strand
GCGATCTGCCCGCCTCAGCCTCTCAGAGTGCTAGGATTACAGGGGTGAGCCACCATGCCCAGCCCTCATGCCTGTTTTTAAAGAGATTTTCCTCATCTAACAGGAAAAATAATACCTTATTTGTTATTTTAATTTTTAGTTCTGTGTGAATTATTTGTTTTGTTGGAGCTTTTATTCTCATATTTTATTGGTCCTTTGCTGATTGGATATTGTCAGTTCTCTACCAGCCCCTTTTCTATTTTTCTACTGGAATTTTAATGACTTTATTGATTTTTGTGACATCTTGTTTATTCATGATATTAACCCTGTTTGTTGTTTGACTTACTTTCTTTTTCATGAACAGATATATTTATCTATTTATATTGTATTTTATTTCATTTTAGAGACAGCATATCACCCTGTCGCCTCTGGTAGAGTGCAATGGCATCATCGTAGCTCACTGCGACCTCAAACTCCTGAGCTCAAGCGATCCTCCTGCCTCAGTCTTCCCAGTAGCTGGGACTGCAGGCATGCCCCACCACGCCTGGCTAATTTTTCTATTTTTTATAGAGACAGGGTCTTACTCTTGCTCAGGCTGGTCTTGAACTCCTGAGCTCAAGTGATCCTCCCCCCTTGGCCTCCCAGAGTGCTAGGTTACAGGCATGAGCCACTGCGTCTGGTCTTATTTATTTTTTTTTAAAGACAGGATCTCGCTGTTTCCTGGGCATGCGGTGGTGTGATCATAGCTCACTATGTCTTCGAATTCCTGGGCTCAAGCGATCCTCCCGCCTCGGCCTGGCTCATACAGACATTTAAAAATCTGGTGATAAATGCTTTATAACATTGTTTTTCTTTCCTTTTTTTTGTATTTTCTTTTTCATTTCTGTCTCTACTGAAATGCTCTTCAAGTTTTCTTTCCTTCTTCCTGTAGGCTTATTTCTCCACTTCTCCACAATCTACCCCCAGCCTACTTTTCCGAACTCACATTCTACCACTATCCCAACCAAGTTGCTTCAGCAGAATTTCTCTACTTTTCCCATGTGCAGTGGTAGTCCCTCTTTATGTGTAGTTTTGCTTTCCAAGGTTTCCATTACCTACGGTCAAGTGAGGTCTGAAAATATTAAATGGAAAATTCCAGAAATAAACAATTCATAAGGTTCAAATTATGCACCATTCTGAGTAGCATGATGAAATCTCACGCCTTCCCACCCCATTAGCCACTTAGGAACCATTTAGGTTATCAGATCAAAAAAAAAACATAGTATATATAGTATAAGGTTTGGTACGCTCTGCTCTTTCAGGCATCCACTGGAGGTCTTTAAATGTATCTGCTAAGGGGGGACTACTGTACCTTGCAAATTTTGTTTCCCTCACTTAACATGCTCCCCCGGGTCCATTCTCTTTTAAGGCAGAGTGGTTACATTCGTCTTTCACAAAATCTTCCTTGACTTCAACATGTGGTGATCTGTCCTTGTTCTGTTTTCAGTGCTCACTTTGCACTTTTCATACACTAATTTTTATCTTCAGTTATACCTTAATATTTGTATGTTTCGTCATCCCCTGTAGATTGCTAGATCTTTATAAGCACAGGTGCTATCTCTTCTCTGCAAAACTTGTCCCTACTTTGGGCACCCCAGACACAGAACAAGGACAGTGCTCCATTCATGGGGGACTGGGCACTCAGCCACATGCTGTTGGTTGATCATGCTGGTGATACTTTTCCCGTCTTGTTTTTACATTTCCTTTTGCTTTTCCATGTCTTCTACTTTATCATTTGTTTTCTTACTCAGGATAAAGAATTGCTTGGTATACACATACTGGAAGCTATGTTTCCTGCTTAGCTCCCTCCCTTTGAAACATTATCTTCTGTTCTCTTCCTAATACGCCACATTCAACTACCAGAGAATCTTGAAGTCATTAGAAATTGAGTAGGTCCCTAATTTTCTCATTGTATATTTTTGTTTTCTTGGTGGCTTTGTCAGTTTTATTTTTTGACTTATACACTTCTTGTCTCTCACATTCTCTGCCAAATCCCCATGTTTTATAACTCAGACTTGTCAATGGCTGAGCCCTCCAGACTTGGTTCTTCTGATTGTGTGAGGACCTCCCACAATTAGGAAAGGGGACCTGACATGTAAGGGTGAAGCATTTAAAGACTAAAGTGCTGAATAGTGAAATATAGGCCCTAATGCAGCAGGAGATCAGGAGGAGAGAGATGGATGTGAGCTAGTTTACTTGAGAATGTCTTTATAGGTACAGGTGAGATTAGTTATGGATATGGGAGGATGGGTAGGATTTAGATAGGTCCTGGGGAAAAAGAGGACATTTCACAATTGGAATGAGAATAGACAAATGCACAAGAGCTGTTATTATTAGTAGTAGTATTTGGTACAGAGAACATGGTATGTAAATGGGAAATTGTGGATAATAAAGATGTCTAGGTCCAAGATGAGCAAGAGAGGAATATAGTCATTTCCAAGAAAAAAAATCAGTCTATGCTATATGTGGCAGTCTACCGTGAATTTCTAGAGTTGGGTGCCGGATCTCGTTAACGTGGTTTTTCTCTTGACTGCTGCTGCCCTGTGGCAATTGTGCCATCTCCTTTCTTCTCCCTCTTATTTGGCCTCCTGCTGGGAAGGGCCTCCTGCCATCATGTAGAGACTTATTAAAATTTTCACGAACAATTTCTCAAACACTGTCTCATTTGATGCTTATGATAATTTTGGGTAGGCGTTTTGTACCATTTGAAAAGCTGGAATCTGAGTAATGCTCCTGAAGCCACGAGGTCAGTTAGTGGCAGAACTGGATTGTGGGGCTCAGGCCCAGATGTGGTCAGTGCTGTTCATGGTCTGCTGTGCCACACTAGCCACTGTTTGCCCCCCTCCCCCATTTGTGTATTCCTCTACTCAGTCATTCAGTTTTGGTAAATCTTTATTGACTTTTATTGTATGCTGGGTCCCAAGTTAAGACAAAGGTGAACAGGACACCTTCCTGCTTTCCCATCCAGATGGATGGGGTCACAGAGATGAAGCTGACAGCTACAGTCTTGTATGGTGACGTCTTTGCGGGGAACCCAGCTGTGGCTGCACCTCAGAAAGGCTTTAAGGCTGCAATTGGGCCAGGGGCTAAGCTCTCTGGAGGAAGTGATATCAAAGCTGAGACACCGGGAAAGGGTTAAGTATGCTTTAAAGCAGCAGTCCCTAAGCTTTTTGGCACCAGGGACCGGTTGCATGGAAGACAGCTTTTCCACAGACTGGAGCAGCGTTGGGGTGGAGAGGGCGAGCAATGGGGAGGGCACAAGCTCACCTCCTGCTGTGTGGCCTGGTTCCTAACAGGCTGCAGACCAGAACCGGGGGTTGGGACCGCAGCTTTAAAGGAATCAGTAACAAAAAAGCCAAAGGTGAGAGAGAGAATAATGGTATATTTGGGGAAATTAAAAATAGTTATATTTGCCTGGAGCATGAAGTGCAAATTGGGGAATGGCAGAAGATGAAGCTAAGGAGGTAGGCAGAGGTCAGATCGTGTGTGGTTTGGGAACTGTGTTTAGAGATTTGCACTGTTCAGAGGACAATGAGGAACCATTTGGAAAATTGGGAGACTGAGTGAGACAGGATCAAATTTGCAGTGTAGAAAGATTCCTCTGGTGCAGTCGGAAGGATGGGCTGATCATTGCAGAGGTTGTTATTATCTCTTAAAGTTAGAACCATTAGCAGAAAATACATAAGGTACTTTTCTCTTCTTCAGTCTCTGGAGTAGTGATCTGAAGGAGTCGAAAGGCCTCTTCCAGAGCAGAGCTAAGAAAGGTGCAGAGTGGAGAAGTAGAGTGCGCTGTCTTCCATGATTTGGTTCCAAATGTACAAGCCTTGTCCTGGTTCTTTTTAACATCTGCAAGTCTCAAGTCAGGAAAATGGCTTAAAAAGCCATAGTGTCAACATAGGCTTGGCATTCTGATGACCTTTTTTCAGCTAGATAACCAAGACTAACTTGATTTCATTAAAATTGTATGCTTTTTTTTTTAAACTCCAAGTCATGTGACAAAAAAAGCAAGCTATTTCTAAAAAAATGTTTTTCTAAAAGTTTAAAATAATTGTAAAGTATCTATCAGTAGCAAATATAATTTTTAAAAATCCATAACATAGAAAATGTAGCTCTGAATCTTTTCATTCTGGACTGAAAACATAAGCATGTTGCTTGCAAGGTAAAGCAAAGAAGCTTGGAGAAAACTTAGCCTCTGTCAGACAGGCAGTGGGCGTCAAATTGGCTGTGTCTGGACTAAGTGAGCTTCTTTCTTCTACTTGAAGTAAACACTTTCTCATGTAGACCTTTCTACATTTTTCTCATAAGCAACTCCCTTTAGAGAATACTTCTTTAAATTACCCACTCCCTTTCTCCCAAAAAAGAGAGATGATAGATAATCTCAAGGAGCTGGTGGGAAAGACCCAAAGCAGAGAGAGTGGGGAAAGAGCCAGTGCAGACCCGGGTCCTTGCAGTCACTGGAGATCTCTGAACTTTCCCGCCTCCCCTTTTGCTGGGTCCCTCAGGTGGAGCAGCAGTCCCATTGTTTCTATTACCTCGGTGGAAAGAGTATGTGAAGTCCCAGCCTGCCCAGCAGTCTCGTTGCCATGGAAACTTCCATTCCATACACCTGATTCACACATCACACCTGGCTAAGTCCAGACAGAGGTCACAGACTGGCATTTGCCCTTTGTTTCCCCTTCTTGTGTTTTCCAGGCACTGAAGAATGGATGCAGGAGATGGGGGTGGGCAGCATTGTGAGCAAGAAAGCTTCCTTGTCAGTGGTAAAAGTCTGTGAGTTTCAGGGGAAAAAAAAATTAACTGTAAAGGGAAGAGCAGAGCCCATGGAAAAGTCTTGTATGTAGTTTTAAGCTTCTCATAATAAGGCAAAGTTTTAATCCTATGATGTGTGTGAAAGTGACTTTCTGGATTTCTAGGTAAGTTTGGAAGTGAGTATAACAGATTCCGGAGTTCCTGCCTCCTTGCAGGGTTTTCTGTCCCGTTTTACCAAGTTGCCCTCACACTTTAGGATCGCAACGTGGGTGATACACCGATCACCTCTGTGTATTAAGAATCAAGCTCTGATGATGCTTCCTATTCGGTGGCTTTACTTTTATATGAAGCATAATATTTTAGAAAGCATAAATAATATTGAGGAAATTATCTTTCACTAAGGGTCAATACATTTGCTGGAGTAATTTGCTGTTTTCTCTTGGGTTTTGTGTGTGTGTGTGTGTGTGTAACTTCTCTAATATATAACTCAGAGAAAAAGCCATTGTAGGAAAGCAGATTATTAACCTTCTTCCTCAACCAGAATCTCTCTTCTCTAGGGTGAGTCATTTTCTTTTGATTCTTTTTTATAAGGCTGAGATTTAGAGATTAATACATGGCATTCAGGCCTCCTAAAGCATTAGGTTTCAGACAGTATGTACAGTGCAGTTAAATTACCATCATATCTTGGCAATGGAATTTGCTAGTGAGTTCCTGTTCATACTTACCTCCACTGTCCCTGCTGTCTCCTCTAATTTGTTCATATTCCTCTTATTTAGATAGCCTCAGTATACAAGGTGTGCCCTCATCATGAGTGGTCAGCCACACCTAGGTTTAAAATCTCATCTCCCTTGTACTCACGCACAAATTATTTTATTAACCTCAATTTCCTCATTTTTGAAATGACGTTAATAATAAAAAGTTGCTGTAAAAATTGTAATTTTTAAAGTGTTTTGCACAATATTTATTGTTATGATTATCCTGTTAGATCAGTTTAGAAATAACATTTGTAGCATCTGACAGACTAGTCTTGCTATCAATATTGCTAATTTTTGTTGTTCCTGACTTTGTCATAGGTGAAGATAGGTGGGGGCTAAGAATATGGATGGTGGATTGATAAAAATAAATAATTCTTATAAAAGCAGAGCACATGCACACATATGCTCCCTCTCTTTCTCTCATTTGTACACACACATGTGGTCTAATTTGTGACTCTCACTGCACAAGTGCAAGTGGCAAAATGAAAAGGTTGTACACACATCGGAAGACAAAATGTTGTGGAGACCGTCCCGTTTAGAGAGCAGGGGTGTTCTGTCAACATTTCTGGGCAGTCGCGGAGGGGTGTGTGTGAATTGCCATTCTGATGCTCCAAGGGCCATTCTGATCACCCTGCTCCCTTTGGCTTTCCACCTCCTTCTCCTTCCTCTCACTCTTCTCACATTTTCTTTTTCTCTTCCCCCCTCCCCCTGTTCTTCTTTTATTGTGGTCACATATACACACCGTAACATTTACCATCGTGGCTATTTTTATGTGTGCGGTTCTGTAGCATCGAGTGCAGTCACACTGTTGTGCAATGGGATTGTGCAACCGTCACCACCATCCACCTCTAGAAATTTTCATCTTTCCAAACAGAAATCTGTACCTATTAAACATTAACCCCTTGTTCCCACCTGCCCCCCAGGCCCTGGAGGCACCCATTCTATTTTCTGTATCTATGAGTTTGACTACTGTAGGGGCCTCGTATAAGTAGAATCATACAGTATTTGCCCTTTGTACCTGGCTTATTTCACTTAGCATAACGTCTTCGAGGTTCACCCTGTTGTACTATGTGTCGGAATTTCATTCCTTTAAGGCTGAATGATAATCAATTGTGTGTATATGTTAGGTAGATAGTGAGGGATTCTGGGTCTCCTAGGGACGAAAGTGCGTGCTGAGGCTCCCATCTTGGTCCTGCCCCACCCTAATCCTCTCCATACCTGGGAAGCAGGGAACACCCTATGACTCTGCCAATCATAGATCAGTGTGCCAGCTGCAAAAAGAACGCAGAGAACTCTCTAGTCCATTGGCCAAGCATCATAGGTACCCTAGAGTCCGGAAGTGAACTAGAACAACCTGCATGCATAGTTTAGGTTCAGGTCATGTGACTCCCATCTGTCCAATCAAAGTGGTTCCCTGGTGACCTCTGAACCACAAGGAGCTCCCAATGCAGGTGCTATAAAAGAAGATGCAGACCATAACCAAGTCCCTGTCTTTTTGCGCCCTTCTGTTGGCTCTTTTCCTGCTGTGACAGTGGGTCTGGTTGTCATCAGTGGCATATATATCATGCTCTGTAAATCTATATCTTGCTCTCGCCCTATAATCCTATCTTTTCTCTCCTCAGTAAACCTCATTTTCATGCTTGCCTTACTGTGGCATGTCTAGTCATTCTTCGGCCATGAATGCACCAAGAACCGACATTTTCAGACTAAAGCCTGACATATTGACCCCATTTTGCTTATCCATTCATCCATCTGTGGATACTTGCGTGGCTTCCACGTTTAGCATTTGGGAATAATGCTGCTGTGAACATGGGTATACAAATATCTCTTCAAGACCTGCTTCGGTTCTTTTGGATATATATTAATACCCAGGAGTGGAACTGCTGGATTATATGGTAATTCTATTTCTCATTTTTTGAGGAACTGCAATACCGTTTTCCACAACAGCTGTACCATTTTAGATTCCCACCAACAGTGCACAAAGACTCCAGTATTTCTACAATCTCAACAACATTTATATTCTGATTTTTTTCATAGTAGCCATAATAATGGTTTTGTTTTGTCTTTTTCTTTTTTTTTGAAGACAAGAGTCTCATTCTGTCACCCTGGCTAGAGTGCTATGGTGTCATCATAGCTCACCACAACCTCAGTCAAACTCCTGGGCTCAAGCCATCATCCTGCCTCAGCCTCCCAAGTAGCTGGGACTACAGGCATGTGCTACCACGCCTGGCTAATTTTTTTCTATTTTTAGTAAAGATGGGGTCTCACTCTTGCTCAGGCTAGTCTCGATCTCCTGACCTCAAGCGATCCTCCCACCTCAGCCTCCCAGAGTGCTAGGATTACAGGCATGAGCCACCATGCCCAGCTCATTATAGTGCTGATTTGCATTTCTCTAATGATTAGTTGAGTATCTTTGTGTGTGCTTATTGGCCATTTGTATGTCTTCCTTGGCAAAATATCTATTCAAATCTTTTGCCCAATTCTTAATCAAGTTGTTTGTTCTGTTGTTGAGTTTTTAGGTATTTATATATTCTGAATATTAATCCTTTATCAGATGTATGACTTGAAAATATTTTCTCCTATACTGTGGGTTGCTTTTTATTCTGTTGCTAATGTGTTTTGATACATAAAATTTTTATGAAGTCAAATATGTCTCTTATTTTCTTTTGTTGCCTATGCCTTTGGTGTCATATCCAATAATTGCCAAATCCAATGTCATGAAGGTTTTGTCTTATGTTTTTTTCTAAGAGTTTTATAATTTCAGGTCTTACACTTAGATCTTTAGTCCATTTTGAGTTAATTTTTATATATGGTGTGAGGTAAATGTCCAACTTCATTTTTTTGCATGTGGATATCCAGTTTTCCCAGCACTGTTTGTTGAAAAGATTGTTCTTTCCCCACTGAGTGGTCTCAGCCCTCCTGTCAAAAAATCATTTGACCATGCATGTTAGGGTTTGTTTCTGGGCTCTGTATTCTGTTCCATTTGGGTATGTGTCTGCCTTTGTGCTAGTACCTTAATGTGTTGATTACTGTAACTTTGTAGTAAGTTTCCAAGTCAGGAAGCGTGAGTCCTCTGGCTTTGTTCTATTTCAAGATAGTTTTGACTATTTAGGGTCCTTTGAGATTCCAGTTGAATTTTAGGATGGATTTTTCCATTTCTACAAAAATCATCATTGGAATTTTGATAAGAATTGCATTGAATCTATAGATCACTTTGGGTTGTTTGACATCTTAATAGTATTAAGATTTCCAGTTCATGAATGTGATATATGTTTTTATTTGTCTGTGTCTTCTTTAATTTGTTTCGGCAATGTTTTATAGTTTTCATTGTACAAGTCTTTTACTTCCTTGATTAATTCCTAAGCATTTCATTCTTCATGATGCTATTGTAAATTGAATTGTTTTTATAATTTCCTTTTGAAATTGTTCATTGTTAGTATATAGAAATGCAGCTGATTTTGTGTGTTGAACTTTGTATCCTGATACTAAGCTAAATTCATTTAATTAGCTTTAATAGTTTTGGGGGGGAGGATTTTTTTTTTTTTTAGAATTTTCTATGTAACAAGATCATATCATCTGCAAACAAATAATTTTACTTCTTTCTTTCCAATTTGGATGCTTTTTATTCCTTTTTCTTGACTCATTGCTCTGGCTACAGCTTACAGTACCATGATGAATAGAAGTGGTGAAAGCAGATATCCTTGCCTTTCAGTCTTTGACCATTGAGTATGATGTCCACTGTGGGTTTTTCGTAGATGGCATTTATCCTGTTGAGATAGTTTTCTTCTCTTCCTAGTATGCTAAGTGCTTTCAACATGAAAGGGTGTTGAATTTTGTGAAGTGCTTTTTCTGCAGTAATTGAGGTGATCATGTGGTTTTTAATCCTTCATTCTATCAATGTATACTGTATTGATTTCTGTATTTTGATCCATCCTTGCATTCTAGGAATAAATCCCACTTAGTTATGGTTTTGATGTGTTCCTGAACTTGGATTGCTAGTACTTTGTTGAGAATTTTTGCATCAGTGCTTATAAGGGATATTGGTCTGTAGTTTTCTTTTTTTGAAGTATCTTTGTCTGGCTTTGGTATTAAGCTAATACTGGCCTCATAGAATGAGTTACAAAGTGTTTCATCCTCTTCAGCTTTTTGGAAAAATTTGAGAATAATTGTTGTTAATTCTTCTTTATATGTTTGGTAGAAGGCTATGCATTTTTAAAACGTTTTAAAGGACATATTAAAAGCAATCAATTGGACTGAGGGAATTACTGTTTAGGACAAAGAGAAACTTGGAAAACTGTGGTGTTTCCAGATTTGTTGTTTTCTCTCCATCTGACAATTCCTTGCAATGTGTGAGCTTGGTCTTCTGTTCTCCTGAGTCTCTACTGCAGGGCTGTAGAGCAGGAGTCTCTACAGCTTGGCTGCTGTGGTGTAGCCTGGCCGACAGTCTGTCGCTCTCTCATCCTCTAGGAGTCCAGAGTGATTAGTGAGCATTTTCTCACAGCAAATGACTCAGAATGAAATGTTGCTCCAGATACAAAAGTTACTTCAGAAAACAATGATGCCTCAGTTCTTTTAAATCATTTCTATTGACTATTTCTATGTTAATTTAAAAACATTAATGCTGATCTCAAGTCAACTTTCTTTCTCTCTCTTCTTCTTCCTTCCTTCCTTCCTTCCTTCCTTCCTTCCTTCCTTCCTTCCTTCCTTCCTTCCTTCCTTCTCTTTCTTCAGCATTTGTGCAATACCCAGAACAATGCTATCCAATAGAAATATAATACAAATGACAGGTGTGATTTTGAATTTTCTAGTAGCCATATTAAAAAGAAAATAAAGGGAAACAGTTGAAACTAATTTTAATAATATACCAAAATATTATTTCAATATTTAATTAATATAAAAGTCAATGAGATATTTCATTCTATTTTTCATACTAAGTCTGTGAAATCCACTGTGCATTTTAAACTTGCAGTACATCTCAGTTGGGACTGGCCACACTTCAAATGCTCAAGAGCCACATGTGTCTAGTGACTGTCGTATTAGAAGTGCAGACCTAGCATATTTGGTGCCAAGTGCCGAAAGTCCAGAAAAGGTCAGCTGTCAACTTTGCCTAGTGGACAAGACAGATCAATAAAGGACTAATACTGGTAAGTACTTGCGGAGGAGCTTTGCACAGAATTTTCCGGAAGCCCAGAGGAGAAGCCCCAAAGTCAGATCTGTGAGCCAAGGCCTCCCTGCAACTGACTCAGATTGTCCTGCTACCACTAGATCTCATTACTTTGAACTGTCCCCTCATGGGGAGGTCACTGAGCCACAGTTTGGCATGGGCCCCAGTCTATCCGACATTAACTTGTTCCCTCATGTGTTAAGAGAGCCACTGGCAAGTTCACCTTTAATTACAGACTCTGTTCTGGCCACAGGTCTGGGAGCTGGGATTTCAGTATCACAACCGCACTGCTTGCCATTCTGGCCTGCCTTTCATTCCCACCTGTCCTGCTGGAGACTGCTCTCTGGCCAGCTGTACCACCTTGCTTCTTTTTGCTGCAGCACCCAGGGCAGTGTTGAAAGTGTGGTTGGTGTTGAGGGAAGGAAGGGAAGAAAACACTTTCTTCCTTGTCTAGACACCCTCCACTCACCTCTGGGAAGCAGCTCCAAGAGCTCTGTTGTTGGTGGAAAGGTCGTTAGGTGGGTTTCTGTGGATCTGCCCTGTCCCCTCCCTGGCCAATGTACATGCCCAGCTTCTCAGGGACTCACAGAGGTAGCTGGTGGGGATGGCGTGGCTCCAACAGCTAGGCAAGCCCGTGCATCTCCCAGGCTCCCTCTGTGGGGAAGGGTAGTGGAGTGATGTTTACAGATACCCAGCCAGGAAGCACAGGGGAAGAGGAGGAGTTGTTTCCACTTAATCCTCCCACCTCCTTTTGGCTTTCTCTTCTGGCCTTGCCTGGGGCCAAAAGAGGGCTGGGAATTTGGCAAAGTGAAAGTATCTCATTGTACTTCCCCACCCCTCAGTCTTACCTCCCTCCCAAGACTTTTTATCTACCCAGGTCACTTAACATTCATAGACTGCAAATTCCTTTCCTACTGCTGATGTGGAAGAAGCCTGGAAACATGTTCCTTTCCAGGAGATGAGTGATACGGCAGAAAGACAGGGTCAGATGAGGCCAAGGGACGGGAGCCAGAATCTTACCAAACTCCTGCCTGCAGTGGCAGCGTTGTGACTAGGGCTTGCTGTGCTGGTGGGGGAGGGTAGGCCCAGGGGCTCCAGGTTGTTGGGATTCCTCCATTGATAGATGGTGTCAGGGTGGGTGGAGGGGTCTTTTGGGGAGGTGGGGAGAAGTCTAGTTCTCTGGAAGATTCTATTAGCATATGTTGGCATGTTGATGTGGCTGGCCTCATCTGTCTGAGGCTCTGCTTCTGACACCACCCAATCTCTTTTAATCATTTTTAAACTCTACATTATTAACATCGATTTCTTTGGGAATTCTATGCACTTTCTACCCCAAGGAATCAGATCCAGGGTGTAAAGATCCCAAGAATCTCAATAATTATCCAAATTAAAGAAGAGACCAAAGTAAGAATATTTCTTCTCCCAGGAAACTAAAATAAATGAAAACTGAATAGCTCTTCTCATTACCCCACACTCACAAATATAAATTGGTCTTACAGTGTGCATCAGCAGATAGTATTTTTATTGACAAGCAATGTTAAATTAAGGAGTGAACACTAGGAAATTGAAACTCATTAAGAAGATGGAAAAGCCCGTACACTTTGAATGTGACACACACATCCTTATTTTGCACTGCAGATAGCGAAAGAGGATCCCTGTTAGTGGTGCAGCCTGTGGTCATATGCATTTTGGCACCAAAAATATTTTGTATTTTGCTTAGTTTTACTAGATGGGTTGAATGGTAATTTGAGTTTCTCCAGTAGGTCAGTAGCCTAGACCAGAAGCTAGATGCAGTTGTAACACAGGCTGTGGGCAGGCGGGCGCCATGAATGAGGCTAGTGCAGCCAGACTGTGGGCTCTGGGTGAGGACCCCGGCTTCAGCACTGATCAGCCCCGTGCAAGTCACTCTTCCTCTGTTAGCCTCATTTATCTTCTGTAAAATTGGAATTGCAACTTTATGTTTATGAAGATCATATAAGATGATCCGTATAAAGTACTTAGTCCTGACGAGTATTAAATTCTGAGGAAATATTAGTTGCTATTATTATTAACTTCAGCTGAAAATGCTGTTTTGTTGACAATAAATGGCTGTTTTGTTTATTTCTGCCAGTAGCAAAACAATACATTTGTTGTTTAACACTTGCTGGGCCTCTTTGAACATTTCTTTAATTACGTATGTTTTTTCTTTGTAGCATTGTGGGGTTCGTGTGTATGTGTGTGAGAGAGAGGGAGTTTTGGGAGGTCAGTAATTACTCTGTGCAGATGCAGCTGCCCAAGCAGTCTTTCCCATGGCAACTGAAAAAATAAAAAAATAAAAGCCAAAAATTTGAGGTTACATAATTGCCATCAATAGACTAGGAGGAGCATAGAGATCATGAAGTTTTTTGTGGGTTTTGGTGCCCTTTTGGTTAGAGGTGTTGTTGGGTGAAGATGCAGTGGTCTTACTGAATAACTGAACAGGATGCTCTTGCTTGCTTTGAAGTGAGCAAATTGGTCAGAAGTACAAGTGGGAGGGGAAGTTGAGGTTTAATGAAGGAGGGTCATTATGAATGTTTCCATGGTTTTAGCAGTTTAAAAGTTGGGAGTTTAACTAAGGTTGTTGATTGTGGGGAAAACAGCCCACAGACATTCAGACATGGTTGAAGTTTAGTCTCTCAGTCTTCATTTTAATCTGAAAATAGGGAGCCAGGGCTTCTGAATCACTTAGCAAAGGGATCACTTCCTAACTTTTAACGGTCTGAATGGTAATTATCGCATGCTCACAGTGGCACAAAATCTGGAAAACTCTACCACTCTTCTCAAATCCCAATTATCTACAAATTGTTTTTCTTGGGAGGAGAAAGAATATTATGATTTTGGATTTTTCAAAAAACACTTCTTCCAAAAAGGTTTATGTTCAAACCAAACCTAAGTAGAACAAAAAACATCAGCATCCAATGACCAGGTGCTGTTTTTTTCTAACATCCATAAAATGATCTCAGTGTACATTCTGTTTGTATCTCTTGTGTAGGAATTAACACGGAAGACTTCATTTATTTAATTGAAAGGTAGGATTACTTTTTCACTGGAGATTTGGCCCTCTTGATTCCAGAACAAAGACAGATAGGACTATCTTTTTTTCTTATCAGGTCTTTCCCTGCCCCTCTAAAATGTATGCTAAGGCCTCATTTATTTTATTTCTAAAAATGAGATTGGTTTTCTCCTCACAGAGACCCAGAAGTTGATACAAATCCAACTCTACGTTATCAAGAACAATTTGGGGTAGAAAGAACATGGCAAATTCTCCTAAAACCCAACGTAGGAAATCTCTTATGCTTCAGCTCTTCAAATGTAAGCAAAAGAAAGAAAAGTGAGAGATAAGGTATTCATCCAGTGCCTATGGCTCAGGGCCTTTGGTGTTGGGAACTCTAGGTTAGAATCCAGCCTCTTCCAATTATCAAGTGAGCACTGAAAAACTTTTGCAACTACCAGAGTTCTTTCTTCATCATTTGTCAAATAATGTTTGTGTCTTGTGGTTGTTGTATTAGATGAGATATGATATCTATGACAATTTGTAATCTCTTGGGCACTCTCCATGTGATGATCACCTGAGAAAGAAGAGGAGGAATCATATACCACTAGTAACCTGAGTAAATGTTTGTTATCATTCATGCCAGAATTATCTAGAGTAGGCTGTACAGCCTGGCTAAGTGGTTCATGCCTGTAATCCTGGCACTCTGGGAGGCCAAGGTGGGAGGATCGCTTGAGGCTAGGAGTTCGAGACCAGCCTGCGCAAGAGCAAGACCCTGTCTCTACCAAAAAATAGAAAAATTAGCCATCTTTACCTCAGTTTCTTCAGTTGCTTTTATGAAGAAACTGGCCTTTACCACTCTCCTTTGCTGAGTGGGGCAGACTGGTTGGCGTCTTGGAAAACTATGAGCTTTGAATGTTGAGAATGTTAACGAGAATGATCAATCTTGACCAACATGTAGTATTCTTTAGGTAGTATGAGATATAAATATTATAATACCTAATAAAACAATTAAACCATAGACAGAAATATCAGACTTACGAACACATAATCACAATGCTGAGACAGGTCTTCATGATAATTCACTCCAAAATCTTATTTCATACATAAGGATAAGAAGTCCACAGGAATCACATAACTCTACCACATTCATAATTCTACTTAGCAGCAAAGCCAAGACTGGATCTCCAATCTTGACTCCTGACTAAATTTTTTATTACATCGCTGGAACGAATTTTTGTGCCAGGCCTACTGTTTTTCCTCTGACCACTAATTCATTCCTTTCTCATGGCTGGCTGTTAATAACCTGCCTTCAGAATACATCAAGAAGCCCGATGTTGCAGAGCATGTGCTCAGAGCTAGGCCAGGGACAAGGCCTAGGAGAGATGAGGACACCGACTGTTGTGGTGGAGTGTGGAGCCTGTAGGGAGAGATGCCATGTGCACTGCACCACGCCAAGAAAAGGGGACTCTCCAATACTGGCTTGAACAAAACCCAGCTGAGAGCACAATGAGATGTTCATCTCACTCTTTAATAAAGAGAATCAAAAAAGAGAAACTTAGCCAACATTATTAGGAAACAGTTACTCCTACTATTTAATAGATTAGAATAAGGCAAGGATGATGCAAGACAGAGAGATTTTCTTTATCTAAGTTCCAGGTAGAGCCGGAGAGAAACAGAAACTTAGAACAGAGCTATTGCAAAATCCCCAAGCTCCTCAGGTTAAAGGAAGCTGTCACTGTTCCATTTCTCCTTCCGGAGTTCCAAATTTTGTTTCCCAATGTGTCATTGTAAAAGAGGCCAATATTAGAGAGAAAGAAATTCCAAGCTCCCACAATTTACAAAGATTGAAACTGGTGATGCAGGTTGCCAGAAAGTATTTTTTTTTTCTTCCAAAAATTTTACTGGGGGAAAACTACAAAACATTTACAGTACAATGTTTACAGTCACAATTTGTAGTGAGCTGATTTCCCAAAATATATTACCACTCACGTTGACTTAATCTTGTTACATTCAAAAACCTACTCTGTCGAAGTAGTCCAGAGAGTACATACATAGTGCTCCAACTGTATCTACGTACAACCAACACTCCATTTTAAGTGTACAATTAAATGATTTTCAGTGAATTTACCAAGGTGTACAGTTAATCACATGAATCAGTTTTTGAGGAATT
>CAUYRT010085724.1:0-77172 GCA_963574885.1 Lepilemur ruficaudatus | reverse complement strand
CAGGAGTTCGAAACCAGCCTGAGCAAGAGTGAGACCCCGTCTCTACTAATAATAGAAAGAAATTAATTGGCCAACTAAATATATATAGAAAAAATTAGCCGGGCATGGTGGCACATGCCTGTAGTCCCAGCTACTTGGGAGGCTGAGGCAGATGGATCACTTGAGCCCAGGAGTCTGAGGTTGCTGTGAGCCAGGCTGACTCCACTGCACTCTAGCCCAGGCAACACAGTGAGACCCTGTCTCAAAAAAAAAAAAAAAAGGAAATTACTTATTTTAATGGAAAGCAAATTAGCATGAAAACATTAAGGGATACTAGGGGTAAAGTCAGCTGGACTTTACTGCTAACTCTTCCAATAGCTTGCTTTGTGGTCTGATAATATCTCCTTATTTCATATTAGTCCTGGAACAGCAAAATTTCAGTCTGATTTAGACTGTGTGCATGATGCCCAGAGATTAGCCCAACATGAGTTATAGATCAGTCACTTGAGAAGGTCCATTGAGAAATCAGTCAAAATGTCTATGTGAATGGTGGATTAAGACTAGCAACCACAGCCACCAGCCATCCCCAATGTGATTATTGGACGGAATGCTTAACTTTTAATCGATGTAGGCACAGTCCTAGAAAAGCAGCGAGGGTTCTTTCTGTGTGGAACAGCTTGGTTGTCTGCCGTAGACTGTAGGCACCATAGAGAATCAGAGTGAAGAGCAATCACTGATTTAAATTGAACTACAGCTGTGTCCTTATTTCATTTCAAAGAGTAATGAAGCGGAAATGAAGTGAAAGCTCACACATTTGGGTGGCTTGGGAACTGGACCGTTTTGGATATGTGAAAATCCAGATGGGTCCGGGTTCCCAGCATGGCTCCACACTGTTCCTCCCAGCCCCCTCGCGGCACCCCCAGTCTTTCTGAGACCAGGTGACCGGGACTACTGGCCTCCTGGACTCTCTCAAGGGCTGTTATTTTCTTGTAGACTTTTCTTAGTTTTCCTCATCTTGAGTCTGAATCTTCTTTTCTTCCTTTTTCTGGGTTTTTCAATGATTCCATGAAGTCAAACCCACATTTGGAGGTGCAAGCGAGGAATTAGATGGAGATGAGAGAGACCAAATGACATCTTCTTCTGTATTTATTAATACTTTTTCAGACAACATTACAAAGGGAAAAAGTTAAATAGAATTGCTGGCTGTCCAGTTTGAAACCTGAAAGAGGATCTGTTTTAAAATTTGTATTTGCAAATAGATCTCATGATGAAAACAAACATTGAGCTTAATGATTATGATATAATTAACTTTCATCCAGTAAGCACCGGGGTGGAGCACAAGTCTGCAAACATCAGATGGGCAAAAATATTAAAGGGGAAGAAACTTTATCAAGTAGAATGACATAAAGGGACGTGGTACGCAAGGGGCAGAGACGAGAACAGGCAGCTCTTTTGCCTGGAACTAGAAGTCTCCGGAATGACGTATCAAGAGAAATAAAAAGAAAACGATTTAAATTTCTGTTTTAGTCTCTTATACTAGACAGAAAAAGAGCAGAATAATATCATATGGTAAATTTTAAGATGATCTTTTTCTTGAGTTATGTCAAATGACATTTTATGAGCTATTCCTAGGGAAAGCTTTATACCTTAAGAGAATAGCACTATTAATACGATGCAGATTTATTATTATATTTTCTAATACTCTTAGTTCTTAGTCAACTGCCTCAGCATAAGAACCTTTTTAAATTTAAAATGCCACAAATTCTGAACCAAGCTTTATAATGTTGGCTTACTTTTAGAAGATTCTGATAAAAATAATATACGATATTTATAGTTTATATGTTTTGCTGACTCAGGATATAAATGATATATGTGAGTGATAGTGATACTGACCATTTTCTTTGGGCTTTAGTAAGGTCAGAAAATGTACTGGAGAGTAAATGTCTCCATTCTGTTTTTGTCTTATCTATTTCAGATAAGACTACTAACAAATCACTTTGAAAAAAAATAGGTTTGATTAGTTGTCCAATGATGTGAACTGAAAAAAAGGAAACTCTAAAGGAAACACATTAATTTCTAAAAAACCCATTCCAGCAGCTCGATTACCCACCTGCTCTCATTAATTGGAATATTTAATCAGCTGTGATTGCTTATGATAAATACCTTGGAAGTAGCAACGCTGTTATATTGCCACATGACTTTGTCAAAAACCCTTTGGTCGAAGGTAGTTTTTTCCCAAGGTCTTGAATTATTTTAATATATTTCTTCGAAAAGAAAAAAAATAATGTAAAATGACAAAACCTGTCTGGGATTTTCCTGAAATATCATTTCTATTGGAGGTTTTCAGGGGATATGGAAAATGTTCACTAACATGGCTTGAGGGGAAAAGCCATGGGCAGCTGACTAATTCTGGCACCTTTCAGATAGGGAGGGACTGGGTCCCTCTCTACCCTGGCATGAAATGCACTCAGGAGGAAGTGGATCTGAACTTGCTGAGATACACACACACTGGGGCATTGGATTCCCAGAATCGAGATAGCTTCACCTTCTACCTTTGGGATGGCGACAACAGGTCACCTGCTTTTGACTGTCATATCACCATCAAGGACATGGGAAAAGGTAAAGGCATGTCTACCAATGTTTATTGTGATCAATTTTTATGACCAGAAGTGAGCTGGTATAAGTACTCATGTGTTTCTTTTTCTCTCCCTCTTTGCTTTTCTTCCTTTCATCCTTCATCCCTGAAATTCTGTCGTTTATATTTATATCCTCGGCCTCCTCACCTGCTTTGCCTGGGATCTATGAGGTTCATGAGAGTAGCCAATCCATATGCTATTTTCAGTATTTCAAAAGCGTCTTGGAAATCCAGCCTTGCTTACAATGTGGCTGCACAGGCTACTTTAACTGTTAGGGATTTTTGCTTTCTGTAAAATTTTACCAAAGTGATGTAATAACTCTCTTCAGGAAGTGATCTATCACTTAAGAATGGAGTTTCAAAGAACAAATATTTCTAGTATCATGATAAAAAATACATTTTAAAACTTAAAATATAACAAAAAGGAACTTTGTCATTGAAAAGGCTGTAAGTTACTGCTCTTTTCACTTTGAAGGTGCTAATGTACACTTCTTAGGGACAAAGGAAAACCCTGTAAGATAGTAAGCTTCTCTTGGATTAATCAAACAGAATTATTTGTATAACATAATTCAGCAACTTATAAATGGTGGATGGAAGAGAGATTGAAAAAACAAAGCTCATCAAGGGAGAGTTTAAGCCCTTGATGCCCAACTATCACTAGCCTGTAATTTTGCTTATAGCTTATGTGAGGAGGGTAAGGATCATAGCTCATCAACCTGTATAGTCCCAGGATCTAGATAAGCATAGTCTTAGATCCTCAGTACATGCTTAACTGAATGCTTCCTCCCCTCCTTCTTCCTCTTCTTTTTCTTCCTCTTCTTCTTCTTCTTCTCCTCCTCCTCCTCCTTTTTCTCCTTCCTTCCTTCCTTCCTTAACTTCCTTCCTTCCTTCCTTCCTCCCTCTCTTCCTTCTTCTTCTTCTTTTTTTTTTGCCTTGGCTGCCAGGAAGCTCAGAGCTTAATTGGATGCTTAAGTTCAATTTAAAAAAAAAATCTGACTTCATGTGTGGTAGAATTACAATTGTCCTAAAATTTTTTTTAAAAGTTTCAGTCAGTCTGGATGATCTTGAGATACTTATTTTGGGCTGTGTAATAATATATTTTATTTACTTATTTCCTGGTTATAAACTGCATTCCTTGAAGATGTCTAATAAGTGACTTTCAGATAAGATAGATGTTACTGTACACATTTATTTCTCTCTTCAAAAAACTATGTTCATTGTAAGCATTTGTCCAGGCAAAATGTAATAGAAATAACATGTTAGGGCAGACAACTAATTAATGTTTTAGGGTAGGCTGTCTTCTCATCGGCTTAGCACAGCATCATTTCACGGTGCTGGAGAAGAGCTCTGTTCCACAGTCACCTGGGGACTCTTGTTATTTAGACACTCCCTCATCTCTGAAGGCCTTGGAGTCACTCAGCAAGTGAGATGTAGGGGAAAATTAGAGGATTTCATGGACTAGGCTCAAAGTCTGGACCTCTCTGGTACGCATTCCAGCTGGGTCATGGTCATGTGCCACATTAAGGGAGGCGGGGCTTGGAAACTTGAGCTGTGCCTCCAGGAAGAGAGGAAACAGGCTGGCCAGTGCCTCACCAGACTCCACTGCAACTGACATGTGATTGGGTTCTAAATGGATTTATGAAAGCCTATTCCATGTAGATATATTAACCTATTAACCTTTCCAAAAGTTCAGAAATTTTCGTCTCTGTTTCTTTTTACATAGTGATGTTTTATCACTTTACAGTGTTGTATCCTTGTTTTGTTTTTTTGTTTGTTTTTTAATTAACATGAGTTTTCTCAGGTTGCTGATAACTTCATAACCATAATTATCTCTAAATAAAACTATACTGAATAGTTAAGATTTAATCATAACCTTAATATTGAGCATTTGGGTTATTTCCATTTGGGAACTATTATAAATAACATTGACCCTTCTGGGTTCTGTTGTGTCTTCTGATTTGCATGGTTGCAAAAACAATGTGGAGATCTTTCAGAGAAGTTTAGGAGGACATGCTCTAAAGTTGACCCTAACCCATACTCTGCCCTCGCAGCGCTGAAAGTTGCATTGTGGCAAGAGGCAGTTGTTTGTCCTCCCCTCAGATGCATTTTCTGCTCTTGATGAAACCTCCTGTGGGTGCTTTTTTGTTTTCCCAGCCTTGTTCATTCTTCTTACTTGCTTGATGTATTAATCTCACTTCACCCTATAGCATCTGTGCCTCAAAGACCATCCTAAATTTGGCTTAAATTTAGGACGGTCTTTGACTCTATGTAGATAGTATAAAGTCACATAACGTTTTGAGATAAATGCATAGTAAAGCAAAAAGACCAATTCAGCCATCTAAAACAGGGTTTCCCAATCTTGGCACCGTTGACATTTGGGGATGGATAATTCTTTGCTGTAAGGGACTTCCTTATGCATTGTAGAATGTTTAGCAGCATCCCAGGCCTCTACCCACTAGGTGCAAGTATTAATAGCAACCCCCAGTTATGACAGTCAACAATGTGCCAGACATTGCCAAATGTCCCCGGGGCGGGAGCCAGGGTGGCGGCAAAATTGCCCTTCATTAAGAACCACTGGTTAAAATGATACCACTTTCATGTTTTGTTTTCATTTCTTGTTTCCTTATGAGACTGAATATCTTTTCAAAATTTTATTGGCCAATTGTAATTTTTAATTCAGAAACGGCTTGACATTTACTTCACATATTTTCCTTTTTGGATATTCACTCTTATTATTGATTCATAAGAACTCTGTATCTATCAAAGAAAGGGAGCAAAACAATACGTATTTAAGAGCTTATGCTCTCGAGTTAAGATGGCTTGAGTACAAATTCTTGCTCCACAGTTGATTAACTGTGTGACCATTAACAGGTTAGTTAGCATTTCTACACCTTTGCTTCCTCATTTATAATCTGGGGAATATGACATACTTTCTAGGATTGGTGTGAATATGCAGGCACCCTTAGATCTGTGCCTGACACAAAGTAGAAGGTCCATATTTTAGATATGAACATTTTTGAATGGACCTCAGGTGAATGAAATTGAATTATAGTCTCTAGTTTGTAATACTGCATCATCGGTTCATGTGTGGCCCAATTCTCCCTTGCTCATTCATACACTCACTCACTCATACAGTTTTAAAAATTGTGGTAAATTATGCATAACACACAATGTACCATATTAACCATTTTTAAGTGTACAGTTCAGTAGTGTTAAGTAGCGTACATCCAATCCCTAGAACTTTTTCATCTTGCAAAACTAAAACTCTATCCCCACTAGATAGCTGCTCCCATTGTCCCTTGCCCTAGCTCCTGGCAAACACCATTCTGTGTTCTGTTTCTGTGAGTTTGAGTACTCTAGGTACCTCATACAAGTGGAATCATTCAGTATATATCTTTTCATGACTGGCTTATTTCACTAGCATAATGCCCTTGAGGTTCATCCATGCTGTAGCATGTGCCAGAATTCCCTCCCTTGTAAGGCTGAATAATATTCCATTGCATGTGTATATTACATTTTGTTTATCCATTCTTCTGTGAAGGGGCACTTGGGTTGCTCCTGTCTCTTGGCTGTTGTGAATCATGCTTGTATAAACATGCATTCTTTCTAAAATATATGATGAACATCTGTGCAACCACCACAAAATTCGAGGACTGGAATACTATCAATAGTAGACATCTTCCTACTTTTCATCCTCCAGAGAAAACCACCATCTTGAATTTTGCATTATTTTCTTACTTTTGTTTATGGTTTTCTCAACTTGCTCACATAACTAATAAATGTTGATAAACCACATTTGTGTTGTTGCATGTAGCTGTAGTTCATTCATTTTGCTACTGTGTGAAATCCATTGTATGAATAGACCACAGTTTGTACATACATTTGCCTTTTGAAAAGGTAATTGGGTTGTCTCCAGTGTTTTCAATTACAGGCAGCGCTGCAAGGACCACACTTTGATACGAGTCTCCTGGGGTACAAGTGCCAGTGTTTCTTTCAAGTACACAGCTCGGGTGGAATCACTGGGTCAAGGCGTATGTGAATACCCAACGCTTTACAAAATAATGCCAAATTGTGTACCAATTTACACTGTAGAACTGTATGCAAGACTCTCTCGCTCTACACCCTCTTCAACACTTAGTAAAGTCAGGCTTCTACATCTTTGCCAATCAGAGAGTTACGAGATGGCAACTTACTGTGATCTTGTTTGTATTTCCACAGTCATTAGTGAGGTTGAGCATTTTTTTATACCATTATTGATTACATGTGTTTCCTCTTCTGTGAAATATCTGTTCATGTCTTTTGCCTAATTCTTTTTAGTAATAGTTATGTAAACCTTTCTATGTCATGTTGGTTTTGATTTTTGCACAGTTTAACCTCTGTCTTCTACTTTTGCTGGAGACATTATGTATTTTTAAATGTGATTCTTGACTAAAACCTCTTCTACAACATAGGTGATATTGTCATCCTTACAAAACCACTGGTGGTGTCTAAAAGTGACAGAGGTTTCTTGACAACCACTACTCTGCTGGCTGTAGATGGAACAGACAAGCCTGAGGAGCTGCTCTATGTTATCACCTCCCCGCCGCGACATGGCCAGTTGGAATATGTTCGCTACCCTGGGGTCCCCATTACAAGCTTCAGCCAAATGGACGTCGCAGGGCAGGCGGTTTGCTACATACATAAGGGCAAGGCACCTGTCCCGAGTGACACGTTCAGGTGAGTCCCATGGAAACTTTTCTGACTCCCTTCCTTGGATTAATACTTAGAAAGAGAAAAGGCTGGGAATGGTGGCTCACGTCTGTAACCCTAGCACTCTGGGAGACCGAGGCAGGAGGATCGCTTGAGGCCAGGAGACTAGGCTGCGCAAGAGCGAGATACCATCTCTGCAAAAAATAGAAAAATTAGCCAGGCGTATAGTCCCAGCTACCTGGGAGGCTGAGGGAGTCAGATTGCTTGAGCCCAGGAGTTTGAGGTTGCAGTGAGTTATGATGACACCACTGCACTCTAGCCTGGGCAACAGAGTGAGATCCTGTCTCAAAAAAAAAAATAAAGAAAGAAAGAAAGACAGAAAGAAAGTAAAAAGGAGATATGTTAATGTGTTGTACTATAGTAATCATTTTATAAAAAAAATATATCTCATAACATCATGCTGTATACCTTAAGTATATATAATAAAAAATTATTTTTTAAAAAAAAAAGAAAGAAAAAGAGAGAAAAATCAATCCTTTTCCAGCTCTGGTATAGCTGCATTTTTCTTCTACTGCCTAGAAGGTGCACAATTAAAATGACAGCAGCAAAGCAAGACATTAGGGCCTGTTATTGAAAACAAATGCAATAAGCAGACCTAAATACAAGCCCTTTCATGAGGAGAAATGTGAAGAGCTGAGGGTCCCAGCTAAGGATAGGCGTAGAAAAGTAATTTCCCTCTTTGCAGTATGTTTGTCTATCTGAGGAAAAGGCATTTATTAGTAAACAGTTGGCATAGGCAGACACTGCCTTTTGACACAATGTGTTCCGGTAACTGTATCATAAATCATGTTGTCATAAAGTGGATCATATTTCCCCATAGAAACAATGGTGTAATTGGGGGCTTTGCACCTGTTCAGGATTCTGTATCAAATAAATCACTGGAATGAATAACAGTTTGGTGAAAAGGCAAAGATACAACATTAATGAAGGTCTACATTCATTTAAAATACAGAAATGTGTGTCAAGTCACATAAAGCAAGAGCAACTCTAGAAGATCTATAATCTAATAGTTCTCAGAGCTGGCCAAACTTGAGGCCCTTGATAGAAATACAGATCCCTAGGCCAGGGACGAGGACCAGGAAATGTTGGACTAGTCTTTGAGGGAACCATGGTACATAATCCAGTTTTGAGTTTTAGTGATTAAGAAGACCCTGAGAACACTGATTTGTCTGCCATACACTCAGGCTTTTGGCCCCTGGGGTACAATTTTCACCATGTCACAACACAACCTTCTAAAGAGCGCGATAAAATAACATAAATAGAGCACACTCCTATATTATTCAATGGGTTCCCACAAACTATCCAGTATTACCAATGCACCCATATTCAAATACCTACCACTGTCCTCTCTCATTCATTTTGCTTATGTAAACTCAGTGTGTCTGCTATGATGAACACTGTTTAAAGGTTGGCAAAGATTATTTTGTTTACCTTTTTAGCATTTAAAATGATATCTGAGAGCTGATTTGCAAAGTCCAACACTTTTTTCTTTGTTTGTATGGTTTTTTTTTTTGTTTTTTTTTTTTTGAGACAGAGTCTCACTCTGTTGCCCGGACTAGAGTGCAGTGGCGTCAGCCTAGCTCACAGCAACCTCAAACTCCTGGGCTCAAGCGATCCTTCTGCCTCAGCCTCCCGAGTAGCTGGGACTACAGGCATGCGCCACCATGCCCGGCTAAGTTTTTCTATATATTTTTAGTTGTTCAATTAATTTCTTTCTATTTTTAGTAGAGACGGGGTCTCGCTCTTGCTCAAGCTGGTTTCGAACTCCTGACCTTGAGCTATTCACCCGCCTCGGCCTCCCAGAGTGCTAGGATTACAGGCATGAGCCACCACGCCTGGCCCATAGTCTAACTCTTAAACAAAAAATCCAGGAAAGCTGAACTAAAACCTTCTTTTTTGTCTTGATAAATGTCCCTCACCAAGCAGATAACCAAGCAGATAATCATTTAATTGATCAATATCTTTACCAATTCAGCGCTTGCGTGTTGCTAGGCATTAATTAAAACATTAAGAGTAGGGATTCCTTTCCGAGCTGGTTCTTTTGTTGGAGAAGTAGTATAGTGTAGTTGTTAAGGAAATTACTCACAAGTCTCTGGCCTTCGTCAAGTTATACAAGCTCCTGTGATTGTTTCCTCTTCAGTGAAATGAAATGATGCTCATAGCACCTGCCTCCCAGGGTTGTTGGGAGGTTTAAATGAGCTTATGCATGTAAAGTACTTAAAAGGATACCTGGCACATAGGAAGTACTAAACCAGTGCTGGCTGCTAAATCAGTATTATTATTACTGTTATTGTTGTCACTGTTTATTACATTCTTTCCTTGGCCCCTTCTTACTGCTGATCTTTATTAACACCAAGCATGATCTTGAAGGAGGAAAGAAGTTACAGAGAAGAGCAGTGATTATTCTTCTTTTCCCATTTGCTAATGAAGGCTGGGTGCTTCTTGGCTTAATACATGTGTATCTGATCCAGGGCTTTTAATTTTACACTTGTTTCTGGAACTTCTTGCTTCTCTCCCTTCCTGCTTCCCTTAGTCAATGCCCACAGGACACTCTGCTGAAGACATTAATGAGTGTATTGGAGGAACCAGTGACCTTGCTGGAGAAGCCAAAGAATAAATGTGTAAAGACGTTGAGAAATGAAGGTTAGGTACTAATCAGATGCTGAGACTAAAAAACAAAATCTCCTTATGTAAGGATTGGTGATACTGCAAAAATTTCCTAATTTGCATCCAGAGAAAGTCATATGAGATGGTATTTTGGAAATCATTCATTCCCAGGAATTTCTACATTTCTAGATTCTCAGAGAATTACCTGGGAGAGTTACAAAATACTAATTCTTGTGCCTCACCCCAGAGAGGCAACTTGGGTAAGTCCATCCTCAGGCCCAGATCTGTATTTTTAGAAGCTCTCCAGGCAATTCTTGATGCAGTCAGGACTAGCAGTCACGGGTTTGGTCCAGTCCATTGTTCTGAGGAGCCCTGAGAACTTATGGAAGCCCTCCCAGGGCCTCCTAGAGACAGAAAATGAAGAGCTAAATTGGTGGGGTTCTGGGGTCTTCACACAAATGTACTGATCAAACTTTGTTTTGTTTTGGTTTTTTGCCTCTTTGTTTTCTAGTTTGTTTTGCACACTGGACTTCTGGGCATGTTTTTCTTTTAGCAAAAAGGCTGTGGCACCTTAGCAGGTGGTGCTAATATGTCTTCAGTAGCTCTTCCAATTTACTATGTTCCCTTTTAAACAAAGAGAGTACAGGCCTCAGGTGTCAAGCCTTTGGGCGGCAATCTCTAGCTAGAATTAAAAACATTACTTTCTTATATTTATTTTTGTAGTATTCATGGTAATTAAGTTGTTAGTATTTAAAACTTTCAGTTCTAGTAGTTAAAAAAGTCTCCTTTTAAGTATGTTTATTTAAATAAAAAAGTGAATTGATGTAAAGTAAAATAGTAAGTAATGAGTACAAGTAGGACAGGCATATGGCAAAAATGATGATGATGGTGTTTGAATGACTTAAGATTAGGAAACAGGGCCATAGGGAGAAAACGAACAACAAAGGTTGAAAAGCATTGGTTTGCTCCAATCCCTTCATTTACATGTAGGAAAGCTAGTATTGCTTGAACATCTGCAATGCATCAGGCAGTGTACCAGACGCTTTTTTGTATGTTAAGCCTTAAGCCTTCAACCACCACCTTGAGAGAGATGTGGTTGTTCCCATTTTATGCATGAGAAAACCAAGCTTCCAGGAGGCAAAGGAAGTCACCTAGATTGACATAAGTGAATCATCACGGAATCCGGGGCTGAGAGCTCATTTCCAGTGGAGAATTCTTTCCGCTGTATCTTCCTTATTTTACCAAAGAATTGCGGAGAAAATGCATTTGTGCAAAGGAACCTCCTCAATGTGTCATTCTGATATTTGGCCAGCAGTTTTGCATATTCATAATGGAAGGGCCTAGCATCTGCCCAAGACCCACACTTTAATGTTGTCATTTCTCTAACCCAATCATGGACTGCCGTGTTGTTTGTCAAGTGGAGCTAACCCAAAGCCGAAAGCCTGTTTTTTTTTTTTTTTTCCGAAAACCTGTTTTAATGAAAGTGTGATCATGGTGCTTTTTAAAAATTAAATATATGCAACCAATCTAATCACCTAAATTTATATTGCTTGCTGTTAAATTTGGCAAGGAATTTGGCCGGGTAGAAGAGATAAATTCTGTGGCAGAGGATTTTTTTCTCCCTCTCTCTTTTTAACGTAAGATATGGCAGCATTAATTAAACAAGGGAGTTTAATAGTCAGATTTTACCTTCTGCAAAAATATTTTGTGAATCATAAATTTCTCCTGCATTGTTTGGTGCTGCTGGCCTGGAAGAAAGATTTGGCAGCGTGTTCTAGGACAGATGACACCAAGTGATTAGCAAGCTGACTTCAGCTGCTGGCAGCCGGGCACTAAAAGAACATGCTAATGTCCTCCATTTTGACATGCCGGCTGGACTTTTTTTTTTTTTTTTTTTCCTGAGGAGCTGGCGCTATTTATGATTCCATTTTTATCTTTTAAATGCCATGACAGATGGCAGATTCTTCAGCCAACTCTATTGCCAGGAAATGCAGAAAGCTTGAAAGCACGGTGATAATGGTGAAATCAGACCAGTCAGGCACCCCCGACAAATCTGAGAGTCATTCCCCAAATTTCATGAGAACGGTGGTCATCTTGGCTGCATCCCTTCTCAGGAGGTTGTAATAAGGGGAATTAAACAAAATAGACCCTCAGAAGGAGCTGCAACCTCGGTACCACCAGCTTCTTCACCTCAGAGTGGATACCAACATAGCGATGGCACTGTTGTTTCAAACCTTTACAAGATATTTGGAGGATTTTTTGAGGGAGAGGAGCATTTGGAAGATCATCTGGTCAACTTCTGCAGACATGAGCAGCATTGACCTTGCTTCACTTGCTTTGCTGGCTTTATTTTGACTGGCAGCCCAACCATAACCGTTCACTCTGTCTCTCTTTCTCTGACAGTGTTTTGTTGTTTTTTTTTTTTGCCTGTGAGTGGTTTGCGTTGTTACTTGTGAAAGGGGAATGACGTATTTGATCCAGTCATGTTTCAAAATTGCATCTTTTTTCACTCCTGGCTTATTAGCTCTAGGTCAGTGCAGACAGCTGCCTCGGTGTCCCAGCTGGGAACAGCGGCCTCACTAAACATATTTCTTGCTCCTCTGTGGTCTCTGGTCTGCTTGCCCCTCTGCCCATCTGTCTGATGGCAGACTGCCTATTTCCAACGTGGTCAGATCCCAGCCGTCAGGCAGGGAGGAGTTTGAGATGGACAGCCTGGATCATGAGACAACCTCAGTGTCCTCACAGAGGTCATGCACGCATACAGTAAATGTGGCCGTCCTAAGACTGAACTTGGAGGACCCTGTCAGGCAATTTTGGAATTCAGCCTCCAGAGAAGAAAGTCAGAATCAGACATTAAAGATGGCCGCCTCTGACGGAGCTGCTGGGACTCCCGGGAGCTCACTTTCGACTCTGTTGCTCCTGATCCCATCTCTCCCCTACTTTCTCCTTCCTTCTCCTTTCTTCTTCACTGATGTTTGACAGACTTTTAATGGGGCACAAAGTCTAACTCCACAGTTACTGATAATACTAATAATACATGACATTTGGCTTTCCTTTGTACTAGACTATCAATGGCTGATTTAAAACTCTCCACTCCCTGGGAACCTGGTGAGGAATAGAGAGTGACTATTTGTAAAATAGGGTAGAATGAGAAGTGGGAAACATATTTCTGGAGGGGTAAAGTGGAAAAGGGAGAACTTGGAGGCCCCGGGGAACACCTAGCCTTCTTTTTATTTTACCTTGAATCAGGTGATAGGATCTAGGGGGGAATATAACAAAGTAACGGGAAAACAACAGAATAAGGACATAATTCCGTGAAAGGCTTTGCCTGAGACATAGAGCCAAATTTTTATGCCTAAATATTCATATCACTTGACCTTTGACTGTGAAGGTTGCTAAATTAAAAAGTTTGAAGTTTGAAGAACACACAGACAATTTTCTAGGTGCACGTCTGTTTTACTTTTTTATAAACAACTAACTTTGCAAACACTTCATGATTCAGCAATGAAATTGCCCAATTTGCTTAGAGTGTAAATTTATCAAAGGTTTAGAATTACAAAAGGAAAACTGAATAGTTTGTTTTAAGGGAACTGTGATTTTGCTCCATCTACAATTCTGAAGATAATGTAATACACTGATTCAAACTATAAAAAAGATGCTGTGAAAAGAGTGGGTTCCAGTTCTTTACAAGTCTAGGTGTATCCAATGTCAAAATTTCCTTTATTTGTTATATGTCATTTAGCAATTTTAACTTTTTGGACATAAATTCCATTGTCTTTGCATTACATTGTATTTTCCTTGTAGGTAGTCTAATTGGTTAGATAATTAGAAAGCTCAAAAACTTGAGCCTCGCCTTCAAAGCAAAACCTGTAGTCAGCTAAACTCATCTCCCTTTGTGTCCAGCTGTTCCTCTCCCTGAGTCCTTTGCTGCAGGCTGGGGCTGATCCCGCACTCCCACAACCTGGTTTAGATTCCCTCCTAGTCAAATATGAAGCATCAACCCTTGAATTCTGAAGAAACTTCGAAGAACAAGACACATTTCACAAAGAATAAAGACATTGTTAGTCAAATTTGCCAGATTAATAAAATAAATATAATCCTCATACCTTCTCTAATAAAAAAAAGACCTCCCCAAAGGAAATTTTTATAGTATAGTAGTTTATACTTCACAAAAACATTACTTTTAGCAATTTTTGCATCAGTGGAATATGAGTGTATCCTCCATGAATATTTCTACCAACTGTGGTGGATTGAGAAAAACTAATGGCACTGATCTACAATTATTTCTAAGTGCATTTCTTTGGTTTATGGTGAATTTGTCAATCCCACTTGATAGTAGTGATTTCCTGCCTTTTGGAGTTTTGATATTGCATCTTTTTTTCATATATTCTTAATTCTCCTTAAAATAAAAATGGTGTATTGAAATTTTGTAAAGATCATTTAAATTAGTGTTATTACGAGATTGGCTGTAGCAGGTAGAATGAGATTTAATGATCAATATAATCAAAAGCATATTATGGTATCACAAACTCAAGATTATAAGAGAGATTTTGCTCATCTTGAATGTGTATCATTTCAGCTTTCTCTTTATAGTTTTGCATTGGTGCTTAGGTGCCATAATTCTTTTGTGGTGGATTGCTAAAGCAGCATTTATTAAAAACTCTGCAAGAGCAGAGGGTGTAGGGTCAAAAGACCTGGGTTCTAGTTCTGCTCCAGCTACTATTATACCTTCTTTAAAACCCTTGGAGTTTCTGAATATTCTCTGAAGCAAGGAAACAATCCCTGTCTAGCATAACTCCCACATATTTTACAAGGAACAAATGTAGAAACGTGTGTAAACTGTAAGAGATTAGAGCCTCATAACATTTTAGAGTTGGATGATACTTAACGACCATCTGATCCATCCTTTCATTTTATAGAAGAGTGAGAATGAGGCCCAGAAAGGGGAGATGAGTTAGGTAAAATTACATGGCTGAGAAATGTGATCCATGCTTAAGAAATTTACCATGAAAACATGAATAGAATGAATTAGCCAAATTCAGCCTATTCAATACTTTATTGTATTGGCCTCCCAATATCAGTCTTCAAAGTTTAGCTTATTACATTCCTAGGAAGGAAATACAATTGCAAAGTTAAAAATAAATAAAAGGAGTATGCTCTTTAAACTCGTATATAATATAATGGGTCTAATTGGATGGGCAATTCCTGTTTGGCGTAAGGAACTACCCTAAGCTCTGATAAGGCTGAGAAATATCATTGGCAGAGTTTCCAGCTCCATCACATGGGCCTGCCATTAATGCTGCTGGGAAAATGCTCGTGGGCATAGAATGGTCAGTTTACATGTTACCCAGTCACTGGTTAATGATAGAACTCTTGAAAGATCTGCCCTTGATTTTTTTCATTTGAGTCACAACACAACATGTCCTTTAGTAAAGGTGTGTATTGTTATCATTTCATTCCAGTAGATGGTGACACAAGAATCCATGCTGAAGGCTGCCTTGCCTCTCTTTGCCAGATTCATCGTCAGCAACGGACTGCGGACCAAGCACGGGGTGCTTGAGATTACGCTGGAGACTGTGGACAGAGCCTTGCCCGTGGTGACCAGGAACAAGGGGTTGAGACTGGCCGAAGGGGCCATGGGCCTGCTCTCCCCTGACCTCCTTCAGCTGAGCGACCCTGACACACCTGTGGAGAACCTCACCTTCCTCTTGGCTGAGCTCCCAAAGCACGGCCAGCTCTACCTGCGGGGGACGGTGCTGCTTCAACACAATTTCACCCAGCAAGATGTGGACAGCAGGAATGTGGCCTACCAGCACTCAGGGGGGGACTCCCACATTGACTGCTTCACCTTTGTGGCCACCGACAGGACAAACCAAGGCTTTGTTGTGAATGGGAGAGTGTGGGAGGAACCCGTTTCATTCACCATTCAGGCAAGTATGACAAACACACAGATCATTGCCAGAGGGGTGACGAAAGCAACTTTAAGAACTATTTCCTTATTTCCTTCCTTCTTTCTTTCTTTCAAATACGGGTTGTGTATCTACACCATGCCAGCATATTGGATGACTAAAACAGACATGGTCCCCGAGTGTGGGCTAATGGCTAACCCTAAGAGCTGGTTGTAGTACAGAAAGGAGAAAAGAAAAGGCTTTGGAGTCAGACAGACTTAGGTTTAAGAATTTCTGTTTGCCATTTATTAACTGTGTCACCTTAAAAGAGTTCTTTAACTTCTGAGTCTACTTTCCCTTCTTTGAAAAGCATGCTTGCAGCATTGTGGTGAGAATCCAATGCGGTTAGGTAATCAAAGCAGTAGCATATTGCCTGAAACACAGATGATAGTCAATATCTGTGACTACTGTTACACGGTGTGACTGACTGTACTCTTACGATGATGCTTATTGGTCCATGTCATGTACCGGCATTGCAATGGCTTCCAACTAAACATATGCAAACTTACAAGGCAGCGTCAACATTGCACATGTAATAACGGTGAGGATAATAATAGCAGCAGCCACCATTTCTTTAGTGTTAACTGTGGGTCAGATCCACTTTATATAAATCTCTTTTGATTTTCATAAAAATCCTATGAGGGAAGTTTTATTGCCTACATTTTATAGATGAGGGAACTCAGGTTCAGAAGTTAAATAATTTGATCAAATATACACAAAGACCTCAAGTCTTTCTGATCCCAAATTCTGTGTCCTTTCTATGACACTACACTGCCGCATTTGTTGACTATTACAATTATTCTTGGAGGGCATAATGTGTTTTTCTTTTTTTGAGTCAAAATACATCAAATATGTTCTGGCTCTCAAACCCTTCAATCTACTTTCCTTGGAAGTAGTTCACCCCTGTTCTACACACTTCCACCAATAGAAGATATAAAATAGATATAAATTTGTCTCTTACTTCAGGATAGTTTGTGATGAGTAAAATAATCATATTTTCCCCTGCTCTTATACATATATACATGTATATAATATGTATGTACCAATATAAACCAGATATGGAGAGAGATAAAGACAGAGAGAGATTGATCTTAAGGAGTAGGCTCATGCAATTATAGGGCCAAGCTGTTAGGCTACAAATTTCAGCAGGAGTTGACGTTGCAGGCTTGAGCCCAAAGGCAGTCTGGAGGTAATGTTCCTTCCTCTTTGGGGGACCTTGGTCTTTTCCCTTAAGGCCTGTGACTGATTGGTTGAGTCCCACCCATATTATGGAAGGCAAAAGTCTACTGATTTCGGTGTTAATCACATTTAAAACACACCATAGCCTAGCAAAGTTGACACATAAAATTAACCCCCATGGTCTCTGTCTAAAGTGGGGAGTTGTGATAGATAGCGTGGGTGCTGGATGGGCCTTTGGCACTAGGGAGGTCCAGCAAATGTAATGAAATGATGACGCACTGGGAGAAGAGACAAGGTATTGGTATCATTGACACAGTATGTAAGAAGCACTTTGTACATATTAAAATTATTGGCCTTTAAATTGTATTATAGTGAACTTTTAAATTATATTTCAGGATTTTTTTTTTTATTAGTCCCATCCCACTCTTCAGTCTGTTAATATCTTTTTCTTGATGTCTAACTCCCCACTGTAGTTTGAGAAATGCCACTGTACTATCCAACCAGGAATAATTTTCTGGGTCTGTTTGGCTGCAAATTTGTAAGAATTATAATAGAAATTCTGAGTGCACACATGAGAGTTCCTTCCTGCACTCCATGGCAGAGATGGAAAAGGGGGTGGAGTTTGGAGAAAATGTCAGAACTTAAATCAGGTCTCTCCCAACACCAACATTCCTCTTAAAGAGCGTGGGTATCCCCTGAGTTATCCCTTGAAAATCATGGAATTTATTGAAAGGAAAATGTTGGAAATATGTTGTAAAGATTCTTTTTCATCAAAAGTACAAGGGTTTTCTTGCAAAAGAAAAATCATGATGTGTAAAAACCTCATAAGGAAAGCCTCAAACTTTCTTCTATAATCCCCCCGATTCCTCTAGCCTCTCTCAGAGAGGTCAAAAGGCTTTAGGAAGTGACTGACCCCTACCAGCAGTGTAGGAGAAATGACTCCCTCAGTCTCTTGCCTTCAAGAGGTTTTTCTGCCAAAACAATAGGATGTTGACCACCTTTGAGTGAAGAATTGGTTCAAATAAGTCTCCAAGCATGAGTAAACTACTCTTACGGTAGTTACCTGGGTAACTGAGGGCGAAGTTACTAGATTTAACACGTGCAAAACACAGGCACAACCCAACATTCATTTTGCAGGAAATCATTTTTGTCTGAACAAGATGACTGCAGCTGATGCAACCTGCAGTCCTCCTTCAAAGAAGGAGGGCTCAGGTCAAGTAGAAAGGACTCCTGTCATTGCTAAGGTTCTGGCATGTTTGAGATGATTTTCAGTAAATCGAATACAGGTTATCACAGGATACAGCTTTCTTTTTAAAAGCACACCTTGCACTTCAATACTGAAAAATGCTTCTTGTGTACCAAGCCAGAAGATCTGCTTTTGAAGAAGCTATGTACCCTAGTAAGATCTAGGACATATTTCAGCATGATTATGATCAGAGACACAACAGGGAACCATGTAACTAGAGTTCAGATATTAACAGGCATTTATTCCTTTGGTAACATTTTTGTTTTTAAGGAAAATGCAACATCCCAAAATAAAACAACGATCCTACACTCAGCTATTTACGAAGTTTGAGGATTTCTTACATGGCTTGGAAGTATTTTGAGTTTTCCTCTTCTCCTATTGACCACCCCCTTCCTGTCCACCATGGTTGTGGGAGCTTCCTCCCTAACAAGACACGATGACAGTTTGACTCTCCACCTCCCACCCGACCGCACAGCTCTGAAAGTGGCTGCCCACTCTTTTCAGGAAAGGAGAAGAATGACTGTGACTTTTGAAAATGTTTGCTGTGGTTCCAGTTTATAATATAGTAGCTTATTGCAAAGAATTCATAAACTACAGAGAGGAACAAGAAATAAATCCTTTGCAATTGTACCAATCAAAGATAACTATGGTTGATGGCTTCCTTACATTCTTTTATTCTGTGCAATTAAAAACTCAGGACAATATTGTATGTACTACTATGCACATCACCTGTTTCTACTTTTCCTATACCATGAACATTTCCTCATATCATTAAATATTTTGTGAAAATTTGACTTTAGAAGTCTGAATAGGACTTGGTCTCAGGTGGAGATGGTTTATAATCAATGCCCTGCTGGAGTTTCATGTTTTTTAGAATTTTAAAATAGCTATTATAATATTTTATTGAGTATATATCTAATACATATATACACACATTTTTCTGTACATGTCTAATTTTTCTATAAGATACAGAACATTTTTGTCCAAAAAAATTTTCACTATTTTGCATCCCTACCAGCAAAATATAGAAATGTCTGTTTCTCCACATATTTACCAACTCAAGTGATGATTATTTTTGATTTTAAAAAAGAATCTTGGCTGGGTGCGGTGGCTCATGCCTGTAACCCTAGCACTCTGGGAGGCTGAGACGGGTGGATCCTTTGAGCTCAGGAGTTCGAGACTAGCCTGAGCAAGAGCGAGACCCCTGTCTCTACTAAAAAAATAGAAATAAATTAGCTGGACAACTAAAAATACATACAGAAAAAATTAGCCAGGCGTGATGGCACATGCCTGTGGTCCCAGCTACTTGGGAGACTGAGGCAGGAGGATCGCCTGAGCCCAGGAGTTTGAGGTTGCTGTGAGCTAGGCTGATGCCATGGCACTCTAGCCTGGGCAGCAGAGTGAGACTCTGTCTCAAAAAACAAAAAAAGAATCTTGCCAAATTGAAAGGAAAAAGTAGTTGATTATGACAAAATCCATATAGAAATAAACACAGGAGGAGTTGTAATTTTTTGCACCCCAAGACAAGTGAACAGATTTGTGCAAATGATTCCAGACATTTGTTTGTCTATACAACCATATATATGTATTTGTTTTTAACAAAAATAGTATTATAGTCATCTTCTATTCTGCAACTTGCTGGGTTTTTTTCAATTAACACAAAATTGTTGAAAATTTTCATTATTGATTCATCTTACTCCTTATTCTTTTTAATAGCTGCATAATAGTTTATATCAAAATGTACAAAAGTATATATAGTCTTATCATTGACGTGAATTCTTTGCTAGTGTGAACTAAGATTTACAGTAGTATCATTTAGGGGTAAATGAAGCTAAGAATCAAGAGATTAGGAGGGGAATGAAGGTAGATTTCTTGCACCTGTTTTCTAGCATCAATGGTGAAATTGTGCTAATCCATCCAAACCTGCGCCATCCCCAATCTTGCAAATGTAAGACGGACTGAGCTCCCTACAGACTACCATATCTAAAGGAAGTCTTCTGTAGTATTTAAACCTGTACTCCTGTTCTTACTTATGAGTCATTGCCCATTCACCATCTTTACAAATCTAGTACACCTGTTTAGTTACCTGGCTCTCATTCTCAATGAAACAGATATGCCAATGTCTAAAATAGTCAGCTTTTCATTATTTTCTTACTGAGATATTTCTATTTTTATTCAACATTTTTGTCATTTGAACAAAGACATGCCAAAAAAAATTCTATGTATTTATAAACTCATACAGTTTTGTTTCTGTAAATCGCAAAGCACTGGAAACATGGGGAAATCCTTCTGTGGAGCTAACATTAAGTTGGCCATACAATTCTTGGGTCAGTTTTTATGTATGCATTCCAGAAATATTCCTTGGGCTTCTGTTATGGTTCAGGCACTGTGCCAGGTGCAGGGAATAGACAGGATGGGCAGGGAAGACACCTACTGTCGACCCTCACAGCGCTTGCATGCTAAGGGGGAGTCATACAGTAGACAAATTGATAAAGTTGGTTGAAGGTTTTCAATGGAAAGTTGGCCTCTCTTCCAGGCGCTGAGGTATTTGCTGAGGATATTACGAACAGGACAGTCTTTAGCAGAAATTAACTCATGAGGAGTATAAGGAATCTGAGACTCGGGAGAGTTTGTCATTGTTGAACTATGAAAGCCCTACGTTGCGTGGGGGTGAGAAACCTTTGGATAACATTGTATGTAACATCGATGATTCAGGTGGACCAGTTGGACAGGACAGCCCCCCGGATCACGCTCTTGCATTCCCTTTCGCAAGTGGGGCTCCTGAAAAATGGCTGTTATGGGATTTATATCACTTCCCGTATGTTGAAGGCATCAGACCCTGACACCGAGGACGATCAAATCATCTTTAAGATTTTACGAGGCCCACAACACGGACATCTGGAGAACACAACAACAGGTACTGGCTTTCTTAATCCTTATAATTGCTCATTTTAAAATACCCAGTGGCTGGCAGGGCTAGAGAGTAATTTAATTAAGTGTAGGCCCATTTGGTAAACACTCCCCAGGGCTTACTGATAGATGCAGTTTATAAATCAATATTGGTGCTAAAGAGGGTTTGAAGCTGAGTTTTGCTAAATTCATCTTGACTGGGAGAGCCAAATGCTGATATACAGCTGTTTATTGTTTACAATTTTTTTCTCAACAGCAGATTGTAATATATTCAGAGGAACACAGTGTCAGGATTAACTTTCATATTTGTGTCTAATTTTTTCTTCTATTATGAATTCTAAATGATGTCAGTTCATTTAAAATTCTGGGTTTTTTTTTCCTAATGGTTTCTCTGGGTTGTATATTATTTCTGCTTTATGAACGCAATGATCATAATATAGCACTAAATGGGATGGCACAGAATTACAGGTTTTTATTACTCTATCTTCCTACTCTCCTTGATTTTTATATTTTCTTTAAGGCAAATATTTCTGAAGCAAAGCAGATTTAAGCGTAATTTATGTTCATTGCATTTGAGTTTTAAGATAGCTGCGGTAATGTTGATTTCTTTTAAAAAATGTACTTTAGCTGTTCTTTAAAGCTGTTTAAAATAAAATAGATACTTTTATCAGCCCTTATTGAATGTTCTGTTTGATTACCCAAGAGATTCACTTATTTCTTTTTTGTAGGTGAATTTATCCGTGAGAAATTTAGCCAAAAGGACTTAAACAGTAAGACCATTCTTTACATCATAAACCCATCTTTGGAAGTAAATTCAGATATCATGGAATTTCAGATCATGGACCCCACAGGGAACTCTGCCACTCCTCAAAAGTAATTTCTTTTGCTTATTCAATAGTCCTGTATATAACGTTCAGAATGTGTCTGAATATTGGGAAAGTGAAATGTTCTTTTTCAAATGGAACCCAAGAAGATAAACTGATAGACCATTTCACCTGCTCATAGAAATTATTTTGGACAGGGAATTTTCTTTTCATTACTGCTTGATCATGGGAAAGCCAATAGTTTTACAGAGTATAGAAACATTACAAAGTTAAGTCGAACAGCACTGGGTTATTACTGTTATGCATGTAAATGCAAATACTTTCACACGCAGAGAAGTTTCTGTGTTGACAAGCCACAAGCATCCAGGACTGAGCTTGCTGGCTCATGTATAAATCGTGCAGCAAGAGGTCACTCTAGGACCATGTTAGTAACCACAGCCTTCTAAAATATCCGGGGTCGGGAAGAATAAGGCGGTGAAGAAGGACTGGCCAAACATCTTCTCTTTTCCTGATGAAAAAATTACAGTTACTTGAAAATGCCTCTATCAGTTAATAAACCTAGATAAGATGAGGATAATATAAAGAGGAAAATAGCCTTAGGAGTCTTAAATGACGCCTGGAAGGTGTGTAAAGTGTATGGCTCTCAGAATAACAAGAGAAACAAACCCTCAAAATTAAGATTAACAGACCATAGTAATTTCACTGACTGGGCCCCTAGTCTAGACTTTTCTTGAATAACTTACCGGCTAGGAGATGTTCTTAGAAAGGTCTATCAGAGCTGTGTTTTCTTTTTTCTTTTTTTTATTTGATACCCTTCCTTGTCACCTCAAATAAAAGTTGTTCATTCATCCTAGTGTTAGTATTCATCATTTCCTGGTCACACTAAACACCATAAGTGAGCACAGCCCAACTGTGATCCTTTTAAGATGGAAAATGGACAAAGGAAGAAAAGAAACCCGAGGCACCCTCTCTGCAGTCTCCATTCTTGCCTTTTCTTTTTGATCCTGAATTGTAGTTTCAAAAGTTTGCCAGCAGAGGTCACTATAGCCATTGTTAGGAAAAAACCTGACATCCTTTTCTTAGCAAAACACGTTCCCAGGGGCCCACCGTCATTGCACTGATAAAAGTGTAGTGCCTGGCCCAGATTTATTAACTCCAGAGGTTTTTTACTGAGTGGCTACTATATGTCAGGCGCCTAGTACTAGGAGCTGGAAAGTAAGTGAAAACAAAGAAGACCTGGCCCCTGACGTGAAAATACAATTCTGAGGCTACAAATGACCCCCACCTATTAAACTGTTTTTGCCTAAGAGAAATAATTCCTTAGAATTACAATCTTTATAGAAAATATGTCAACTGCTTGCAATATCAGACAAACATCTTCCAATTCTCAAGAAAATGTAAAAAAAAAATCCTACTTTAAAAACATTAATAAATTGACTTCACTTAAACTAAAAAACACAAAAATATTGATCCTACTTGTTACTGACCTACTGCTGACCTCTCGTCCTTCACGTAGGAGCGCAGTCCAGCTGACAGAGGATTTTTTTCCTCCAGCAATGGTGCTAGATTGATATCACTTCACTCACATGCCTTTTTCATTCCTTGTTCTTACCAAAGACATTGCTTTTTGAAGATGGTTTGTGTTTTTAAATGAACCTCAAATTCATATGAGAATTACAGCAGAATTTGCTTAATTTAATTTTAACTGTAATTGAGGCTATTTTAAATGGGATCCTGATTTGTTGGATATCAGTTTTCATGTACTTATGCTGGAGGTGTTTCTAATTCAACTTGAAATGATGGGAACCAATAGAATGAAATGCTGTAGCATATGCCTACCAAGGAGTAAGTTAATCCAAAAATAACTTTGATTTGATTCTGACATATATTAGCTTATTTTCTTTAGAGTGGACAAGGGCAGTAAAAATTACGTAGCATCTATCTTCATAATTTTTGAATGATACAATTGTTCCCAATGTAAGTATTTTCTGGTACTAGGTGCACATTTTTCCAATAAGACACAATGTTCTGAATAGTGGTTTGTCTTCCAGACAGCCAGCAAGAGCTTAATACAATAGAAATAAATCACAGTCATTTGCAATATAATTGTTTTTTTCTCTATTTTGTTGCTATTTATTTAATCATCACAACCACCTATGAGTTACGTACCACCATAATCTAGAACTTATGTATGAGGAAACTGAGGCACAGAGATAAAAGTGACTTTTCTAAGCGCATGCAGATAATTAGCGAGGGAGCTGGGATTCAGGCCCAGGAAATGTAGCTTTAGAGTCCATGGTTTTCCTTCCTGCACTAAAGAACGTGCCCATTCTTAGCAACTGTGCTAAACCGGCCTGCAGGGAATGGAACAGCAGACTCATCTCCCTCCTTTCTCTCCAGACATGGGCCACCCAGGCAGCAATAAAGAAGGAACACTTACTCTTCAAGGACTTTAAAGTTCAGTGTTTTTTAAAAAAATATAAATTACAGATATCAATATTAGTGTGCACTCTGTATCTAACACACTGGGATTTATGGTTTGTTAATCACTGGATTTGTAGCTAACGGACAGGGTTTGAGCTTTGGGTCTGCCAGTCACCTAGTGATTGTTCCAGCCTTAGTTATCTCATCCATACTATGGGGGCAGTACTACAATTTGTTTAGAGAAACAAACACGGTAACATCTTGTGTACGCAAGGTCCTTAACAAATGCCACTTGTGGTGGTGATTACTATGGTTGTTAATTCATATGTGTACAACAATTCGCTATTTGAAAAGAAATGTCCCAGAAACATTTGGTGGATTAGAGAGCCCACCTCTAATTAGAAATTGATCCTGGGATGATTCCCAAAGTGAACAATCAGTATGCTTCGTTAATCAACAAGAAGACCTGGCTATGGAACTTTGTGCTCTTCCTTGGCTTAGATAGGATTAAGAAGTTAACATTCTTCATACCTGAAGAGGTGAAAAACCTCTGTAATAAAGCTGAAGGGACTGGTGGCCACAGCCTGGAGCAGAAAGGGGTCTCTTTTAGAGCATAGGAAGGACCCCTGCCCAGCGGGAATGTCTCAGAATCTCGATTGCTGGTCAGTTGTCACTACTGCAGCCTCCCTATAGCGTATCAGTCCTGAAGGATCAATAGATGTGCCATTTTAAAAAGTGTTAGTGAATGCGGATTTAAGTGAGATTAATCAAGTTATTGCCAGCTAGCTACCGTGTCTGCTTGTTTAACTGCATCACATCCCGGAATCGTGGAGACTCACGCGTGGATTGGGAATCTCAGACAGAGGGAGAGTTTGCAGCATATCTCACCCTGACTGGCCTGTAGAATCATGCCCCCCCTCATAGAATAGCTCAGGGAACATGTCTTTCATGGGATACATTTGGGAGACGCTTTGTTTTAAATAGACATTACTTTATAACACTGACATCCATGGAAGTTTGCATAAAGATTGTGGTTTGACTTAGTGCCTAAATTTCAGGTGCTGTGCTAGGTGCTTGGGCAAGGAAATTAGGCACAAAGCCTAATTATCCCGAAGTCGCTGGATGAGTGAAGAGCTGAAAGTGAACCCTGACCTCCAAATCTAAGTGAGAGCTCATCCTATCGCTCATTTCCTGGCATGACTCACTCGCATGCTCGTGTCTGTTCTCTCGTCCACGGCAGATCTCCAAAACGATCTACAGAAATCCTAAACTAAGTTACACACAGCCCACGTCATTCATTGAAAGCACCTTTGCAGACCACGGAATGCAGTCAACTTCTAATCAGGGCAGTTGTCCTAATACTTCTTCCATGTGGACCTCTTTCTTGTGCCCACTGGGGGGAAAAAAGTGAACTTCGAAAGCAAAGTTGTCCCATGCTTGAAGTGCTTGATAGCTCAGTGGCTGCTTCTCCAGCTCTGCCTGCTTCCAAGCACTCTGCTTCTTCCCCTCCCTCTGGCAACCTGCACTCTAGCTGTTCTGTTATTCCCTTCTGGCTTTAAAAGAGAAGGGACAGAAGAAATAAAAAAGAAAATGAATTTTGATCAGGAAAACTTTGCAATGTTTTAGCAGCTTTTATGAAACACCTTACAGGGGAAGAGGTTGACACTATTGGCTAGCTAACGCCTGCATGTTACCTGCAAGCCAGGAGTTAAGGTATTTGTCTACAGAGCAGATCTTAGGAAAGTGCAGAGGAAGGGAAGGAAAATAGCACTTATGAAGCACCCACTGTGTACAGGTGCTTTATACATATTAACTAATTTTAATTTCCATCATTTGACAAGAGTGTAATTCTCTTCATTTTAAAGATAATGAAAACTGAAGCCCAGCGAGACTAAGCAACTGACCGTAATCACACACTAATAAGCGGTTGCAAGGTGTGTTTGATTCCAAAGCACATGGTTTGGGTACTCACTAGGCTGCCTCTTGGCTAAACACTGTTTCCCCATTAGCAAGAGGAAAAAAAGGAAAATGAAAACACAGGTGTTCATAGCATTAGATGATGGAGTTTAATAGCAGCATCTTTGAATTGATAAGTCTTAGATTGAATACTTGGAAAAATATTTTTTAACATTTCCATTTTCTTAAGTCATTTGTTACTTGATTATAAGTAAAGATCTAGTTATAAAATAGTAATTCAATCAAAGTTTTAGCTGCTGTAAAACCTTTTACTGAGAAGCTCAAAATACTTAATGAAAATTAATGATGGTTCATTCAACCCCTTTGAAGTACAGACTCATCATTATCATACTTTGAAATGTGTAATAATTACATTATTATAGGAAGTGAGGAAACTGAGGCATAGAGAGGCTAAATATCTTTTCCACAGACTTTTGTTAACTTGAATTAATGTCCCAAATCCCAGACTGGTGTTTTAAGCCCAAGTGTTTCTTTCTGCATATTGTTTCTTCATATAAATGAATCAAATAGCCACAAAATAAAATATGAGAAAGCACATATATTTTACTCTATTACAAGGTCTCTTAAGCTTGTTACTACTGGTATTTTGAGACAGATAATTCTTTGTCGGGGGGGAGTGTCCTGGACATTGCAGGTTGTTTAGCAGCATCCCTGGCTGCCATCAGCCGAGTGCCAGGACCACCCTCTTCCCAGCTGTGACAATCAAAACTGTCTCCAGACATTGCCATATGTTGAGAACTACACACACGCTTTAGAAAATAGCATACATATGTGTTAAGAAATTCTGATTTATGACAGAATGCTCTTTTATCAATGCCATCTTTCTCTCTATACTAATCAAGTCTAATAATAGCCCAAGAATGCAGAGTACGTCGGGGCTAGAGAGAACATGGGTGGATCGTCTAGCCTAGCATTTTTTCAAAGTATGTGAAAGACGATGTTGATAATGTTGGGGAGAAAAACATTTTTGATGGTCAACTTAGCTTGGGAAACAGTGGGCTACACGAGATCCATTCATTCAGTTAAGAAATATTTATTGAGCACATACTATGTTTTAGACATTCTACAAGGGACTTTGGATACATCAATGAACCAAAGACTCATGTTTCCTTGGAGCATACATGGGATCTAAGTAAATCTGTTAGTATGTTATACATGATACATGCTTTGGAAAATGAAAAAGTTGGTCAGGATAAGGGAGAATTGAAGGTGCTGGGCTTTGGGAAAGAGGTTGCAATTTATTTGTTTGTTTGTTTGTTTCAGAGACAAGGTCTCTGTCACCCAGGCTGGAGTGCAGTGGCACAATCACATCTCACAGCAGCCTTGAACTCCTGGGCTCAAGCGATCCTCCTGCCACAGCCTCCTGAGTAGCTAGGACTACAGGTGCATGCCACCATGCCCGGCTATAGGTTGCAATTTTAAATCGAGTATTTAAACAGCATTTCTTACACCTGACTGCTTAGAGTTGAGAGTGGCAGAGGGAGCAGAAGCCTCACATCTTCTAATCCAGTTTTTTTTACTATTCCACACTATGTCTTCCATTCACATTGTTGGTTGTTGAGGACCAAAATTTAGCTTCACATTGAATTAGCTTTTTCTATTGTGACGAATACCCCAAAACCACTTATGGAGGTGGTTCTCAACTTTCTTCCTAAGGGACATTTGGCAATGTCTGGAAACAGTTTTTGTTGTTGTCACTGGGAGGAAGTGATGTGCTACAGCAGCTAATGAGTAGGGCTCAGGGATGCTGCTAAGCATCCTACAACACACAGGACAGCCCCCACAACAAAGGATTATCTGGTACAAAATGTCAATAATGTTGAGATTGAGAATCTCTGACCTAGAGGCTTGAGGAGTTTCCACCTCCTGCTAAATGACTTGAAATGATTGCCATATGGATTTCACATAAAGTGTGTCTGTAAACTTCATTTCTAATTGTACAATGAGCTGCAATTGATAGTGACAGAACGGAGGGATTATTAAAATGTGAAGATGTGATGTGAATTGATCTTTATCTACATGACATCTACACATCCAAAACTTTCCAAATTTCTCGCATGGCCTCCTGCATGTGGATATTTACATAATGCCAAGCATATAGCTGTTTGGCTTCTTACAGGGAAAATTCTCAAGTGATTGCCTACATCGCTTATTTTTCATCCAGGTGTTTGGGTAGAGTTTAAGCAATCACTGTCTCAGCATAGAAAGATCTTCTCAAATACAGTGTTGCAAAAAACAAAAAATCATATTAAAAACATTTGTTGCATGTTCCTGTAGGGATGCAAGTGCTTTTTTATTAAAATATGTAAATATATAGCCTGGCTTAAATTACATGGCTTTTCAATAGATCTTTATTATTTGTAGTGAATAGTTTTAAGAAAACAAAATAGAACATCGTGTAATAACAAACCTTGACCTATAAGCATTATGCATCATTCTAATGGTGCAACAAGGAAATGTACACATATTCCCAAACACTAAAATCTTTTTATTCTTTGACTATGAACAGCCCTCTGAATGGTTCCCTTCTAGATCTAGATAAGCAAATTGCATTTAGTTTTAGGCCTTGAGGTCACCAGGATCTGCAGAGTGACATTGATGGATTTTTGCTTGTCATGGTTAGCATTAGCAATGGATGAATTCTCAGAAGAATTGAACATTGAAACTCATTTGAACTCACTGATAGCTGAAATACATCCAAATTTATCTGTTTCACTCTTTCCAGTCCTCTCCCCTAATCCCCTTTATTAATGTTTTCCCTTTCTCATCTACCTGGACCATTTTAAAATTCTTTGCAACATGTTACTTCTATTGACATTTATGATACCCTCGCTGCTTGTTATCTTGTAATTCTTTAAGCATATAGTAGTCCCCCGTTATCTGTGAGTGATACATTCCAAGACCCCCAATGGATGTCTGAAACTGTGGATAGTATTGAATCCTACGTACACAATGCTTTTTCCTATCCTGTACACATGTGTCTACGGTAAAGTTTAATTCATAAATTAGGCACAGTAAGAGATTAACAACAATAACATAATACAATAGAACAATTATAACAATATACCAGCATCGCAGCTCTTACATTTTGGGGCTGTGATTAAGCAAAACCAGGGTGACTTGAACACAAGCACTGTGATACTGCGACAGTCACTCTGATAAAAGAGCTGGCTGCTAAGTGACTAAGGAGCATCGACAGTGTGGCTATGCTGGACAAAGGGATGAGTCACACCCTGGGTGGGATGACACAGGATGACTCGAGATTTCATCACACTATTCAGAATAGCATGTAATTTAAAACTTACGACTTGTTTATTTGGGGAACTTCACATTTAGTATGTTCAGACCATAGTTGACAGGTAATTGGATCTGCAGGTAACTGAAACCATGGAAAAGTAAACTGTGGATAAGGGAGGACTACTGCAGTCATGTATTTTGTATTTCTTGGTCTGTTTCATGCCACATTTGAATTCAGTTGCATCAGAGACCCATAAGAGTCCTAATATTTTAAAATATAAGTATCCTATTCTCATGTCAAAAATTTTATTAAGCTTAGCATGCCAGTAACAATAAGTTTCATGTCTATGGATTGCATAAAAATGTATGTTTATATAGATTCATGAACCCGTGTGATAATTCCATGCTTCCATCCCGCCCCAGCCATGACCCTCAGCTATGAACCAGTGCTATTGAGTTTATTTCGCTACTTAAGTTCACTTTACATCCTTGCACCAGTGATGTGATTTGACCCATGATCAGTGGGTACAAGAACAAAAAGTGGTTATTTGAGATAAACTTACTCTCTAATATGAATGGCCCCCAGGAAACCCTGGAAGATCTGTGGATTTGTGAACTCATATTCCATACAGTAGCACCCAGAATTTCTAGTTTTGAAAGGAAGGGAATGAGGGAGGGAGGGAAGGGGGAAAAGGGGAAAGGAAAAAGGAAGGGGAAAAAAGAAAGGAAATTATAAAAAATAAATTTAAAAACTGAGAGGGTAGAGTCTGAATCTGATCGGAGGTTTGGGAAATACAGCAAAGCAACCACTGAGGGTTTTGTAAATCTAGAATAAAAGGGAAATGAATAAAACAAAAGGAATGGAGTTGTGCTCAACAATCATAATGAAGATTGCTTATATCTTTTATATTGGCATATTGTAAGGTTGCAGGTGGTAAAAAAAAAAAAGAAGGTAAGAATATATTTGGAGAGAAATACGTTTTTTCAATTCATGGTCTTTATTATTCAAATGTAATTTCTGCTATAATGATATAATTTATAGCCCAGCTCTGAGAGAAATGTTTAGATGAAACATTTCAAGTGCTCTCACTTCAAAAAAGGAAATATTTCAGGTAAAGACAAAATTGTATTGCCCTGCTTGAGCTCACACAAGATCTTGAAGAACTTCAATTGAGAAGAGAAAATGGAGAAGAAGAATAGATTTGGTGTTAGATTTAGGCTTGAATTTTATCTTTGTTATCTACTAGCTTTGTCATAGCTTTTGCCTTTGAGCTAGTTATTTAATCTCTCTGAAGCTTGATTTTCTTTTCTTTTTTTTGAAAAAAAGTCCCTGTCTAGACAATGAGGATTAAAGAAGACAATTTCCTTCAAATGTTAGACTCACTCAATATACTGTAGAAAAAAAGGCCACCCTCTATTTATCAGGTTCATCCCGTTGTATAGTTGCATCCAAGCTATGTGCTAGCACAGCCCTTTTATATGCACAGAAAGAAGAACAGAGAGTTATAAAACACATGTACATTTTAATTCCTAGGCACATTCTCAAGGATAACTAGTTAACTGAACCCAAGTTCAGAGAAGATCTGTGTCTAAACAGTTCTTGTTGCATTAATTAGGAAGGCCAAAAGTCAAGATAGGAGATGATTTATCAGTGTCTTTTCCAACACTGAATGTCTCCTTGAACTTAACAACTGCTGGTTTCCTTCCCTTTGGAACACTCAAGTTTGAGTCCCCTGTAATAATATCTGTGGGACCTTCAGCCGTCCTTTAACTTTAGACTCTTCATTTGTGAAGTGGAATTCTAATACTCGCTCTGTCTACCTTACAGTGTTGTTGTAAGGATCAAATGAGATAACGTTAGTATGAATTCTTTGTGCACTAAAATGTACCAAACAAGTGTAAGGAATTCCTATCATTGGTGTAGGCTGATCATCCACCTTTGCCACTGTGATGTGAATAGGTGGCTCAGTCTCCCACCCGACAGAGAATTTCTGCAGGCATTTACTATGCATTTCTTATGATTTTCCTTTTCTTTTCCTTTCATGCACAGTTTGGAATTGAAGTGGTCTCATATTGAGTGGTCACAGACTGAATATGAGGTTTGTGAGAATGTGGGCACTTTGTCCTTGGAAATTACCAGAAGGGGATATTCGATGGAGTCGGCCTTTGTGGGCATAAAGGTAACAACTCTAAAATGCAAATTATCAAGCTAAAATGTATGTTGCTGGTTAAGTGCCTTTGATTTTTCTTTCCAGAAAAATTCAGAATGACCAAGGAAATGTCAGACTGCAAGGTTGTCATGCTCTTCTGAAGATTCTAAGTACAAAATCTCCTTGTCCCTCTATCCATCATCTGGGTTCATTAACCCTGAAATATGATTCTTTAAAACACATTTTCAGTTTTGAAATCTGGTCATTTGTCTCTATAAACTCACTAAATTTTGAAGTTTGATTTCACAGGGAGATATGTGCAACTTAGTGAAATTGGACTAAATTTTGTTTTGGAAAGAGAAGTTGGATGCAAGACCTCTGTTGGGTACCCAGAGTGAATTTCAGTCCCCAAATGGCTTCCTTTTAATACGCACCCCTGATCACTTTCCATGGTCTCAGTGGCTGAGGCAAATCAAGAGACTTAAACCTATTTTAAGAATTGCCCAAGTCATGCAGAATAAGAAAGCATATATTATTAACACAGGCACCTTGAAATACAAAGGATTTTCAGGTAATCCTTTTTGAATTAGTTAACTCACTATTTCTTTCCGTTGACATGAACTATGAAGAGCAACCTATGGCTCCTGGAATTGAAGGATTTTTTAGGAGTCATTGTAATAATAGCACTTCAAGAGAATGAGAGCATAAAAAGCTTGTATGTACTGATGACAGAGAATGAGTTTTAAAGACCCTCTTTTCAATCTGATAAAGAAGTCACTAATATTGGCTTCTGGGAAGAATGGCGTCTCTGTTAAGTCGCAATTTTAATAATGAATTCAAATCACCCTCAGAACTCTGTGCACCTATATTCCACCATACCCAGACTCAGTATTTATCTTTCCAGTGGACATAGATGCTTTCCCCCAGGTCTGTTGGTGCTTTATTGTAATTAAATAGCAGAAAGCTTGGTATGCCCTGTCACTTCCCAGAGGATTGCTTATGGAATGGGAAAGAATCTGCCTGGATGGTTTTCTAATAATCCCGTAGTACTCCATAGAAAGCACCATATGCTCTAGTCTGGAGTTTTGGGCCTCACCACCACTCACCTTGCCAGGTAGAAAGAACATACATGGTGTTATATGGAACCTTAAGTCTATTAGGCGGAATATGTACTGGGCACGTGCCAGCTGAATGTGCAGGCCTTCATCAAACACGGTCCCAGAGTCTTTCAGGACAACTCTACCCTAAGCACAAACTGCCATTTTACTTAAGAGCTTATTGGCTACTTGACTAGCAGCAGGGAAAGAGAAGGTACTGTTACCCCGGGTGGTTTGCCCTGGTTTGAATCACGTACCTTCACCTGACTAATTTCTCCAACCACCTTGCCTCCGACCATTGCTTTTCCTACGTAGGATTCTGTAAACTCAGTGGTGGTAAATACTAGGTAATTGTACGTACAAGAACCATGCAGGGAAATGTAACTTCCAGCATATGGTGGGTACAGGTGTACAATGGCTGCCTCTGCACAATGAAAAGTGGTTCGGGGGAGGCCTGGCATTGTAGACAGAGCAAATGGGAGCCTGGGAGGTAGTAGTACCCTTCCTCAGCAACACGTCTTCACTGCAGACCAATTCGTACATGTTAGGGCCTCTGATTTGAAATGGACATATTGTCTGAGGCCATAGAATAGCAATTCTAAAGTTTTTAATCAGGCACTTTATTCTTTCTAAGAAGGAACGCATAAAAATGTACAAAAGTAACACCTGCCTGTTATGCTTGCACAGGGTTCTCATTCTATGACTTCTTCTTCACATTAGCCAAGGATACTTCTTAACACATATGTAGGCACTCACTGGGGGGGAATTTAAGGCCATGACTTCAGAAATCTCTGATCACCTCTTGGTTTTTAGCCCTGGAGCTGAGGAGCAGGGCTATAGCCAATAGTTTCCTTAGACTAGGGTGCCTTGAAAGCCCTGGACCCTGCATGTGGATTCCCTTTGTGTGGCTGTTCCCCAGGTCTTCACTCCCACAAAGCTCTCCTTCGTGTCTGTGAGAAGCGATGGTTTGATCCAGGCAGGAAAATGGAACAGACTTGTTTTTGACCTAATCTAGTTGAGAGGCTCTCGGTGCCCTGGAGCTTGCAGGATACCTCCAAGCTGGCTGACAGATCATCTCATGGTTTGTCAGGAGTGCCTGCTTTTTTTTCTCTTCAATTTTCTCCCTCCCTTTTTGTAAAGGCACTATTTTAAGAGCAAATTGGGCTTAAAGGAAGGTAATAAAATTGTACTCATAATAGAAAGAAAAATATTGTTTATAATTCATGCTACTTTCTCCAATAATAGAATCATTTATAAAGGAGAAGAAAAAAAAGCATTTCTTTCCATTGAAATTAGTCTAGCAAAAAGTTAACCTAAAGGAAAATCCAAAATGGTTTATTATAATAAAAAAACCTACTTAATATTAAAAACAGATTTAAGAGCATGAGTTTAGTCTAGTATGGGGAGAATAGATGTTTCTCTATTATAGAATACTTTTATTAAAAAAAGACATTTTTTTCCCTCTTAAGGTCAACCAAGTGTCAGCTACAGTTGGAAAAGATTTCACTGTGACTCCATCTAAACTGATTCAGTTTGACCCAGGTATGTTTAGTGTCTACAGTTTTGTTTCACGTTTTTTGTAAGCAAGTCTGGATTTTGTGGAGAAGACAGAATACTATGTAACTTCAGCCAACTAGAAACTCCTCAGGGAACCATATCATCTGCAAAAGAGATGAGTTGGAGTTTGAGGTTTTGCCCTCATATATTTTTTAAATAACAAATGAATATTTATTTCAAACAAAAAAAATCATGATGAATATAAAAAATAAAATATCACATATCAAAGCAAACGTCTAAAAAATTCAGAAAAGCATAAGGGCATTTAAAATTATTTAAAAGTCTGACACAAAGTTATAATGATTTAATTGCCTCATATTTTTAATGGAAATTTTCAGAATGTTGTATTTATATGGATTCCTAAATGGCATTTCTGAATGATCCATCTTGGAATAGATTGATAAGAGGAGATTCCAGGGAAGGTATTATTTACTTAGATAGCACTTACTTTGTTTTAAATTTGTTGAAATATTTTGCTAGGTGCAAAGAGGAATACAAAAGTCTGGCACCTTCTTTCAAGGATGTCCTGTTGTATTGGAAACATAGACATGAAAATACTCACTAATATTATGTTGGGAGCCAAAGGATGAGCCATTTTGGCTAAGGAAAATCTTGGAAGGCTTCCCAGGGGAGGCAGTATTCTAGTGGGTAGAAGAAGAAAAAATCCCCAGGCACCTTTAGAGAATTGTATCTAAAGCTGAACTGAAGTCCCCCTGTCTTTCCCTGGCTTCTGCAGATGGGGCAGGTAGCACTACCTCACCTCACTGCATGGTTCTCTCTCTTTTCCTATGGTTTGGGATGTACCTGAATCACTTGTTGGGGGGACAAATACAAATACAAAAAGGAAAAAGCAGACAGGGCTTGTGGCTTTGTGCTTTCCTGCAGAGATGTTCTGTGTTCTAAAAACACTCCACCAAGACCTCATGTTAACTAATTACACCTGCTTTTATTCTATTTCCAAATAAGGTCGCATTCTGAAGTACTGGGAGTTAAGACTTCAAGTACGAATTTTTGAAGGACACAGTTCAGCCTATAACAGTGAGCCTTCAATTTGACATGCAACAACCCAGATATTGCTATTGGCCTCCTTCCTGTGATATATAACTTTCTAACTTAGATAAGTTTGTTCCTCAGCTGCCACCCTTTGTGGGAAGAGTTACTCCTACTGTGTATGTGACATTTACCCTCATGCTGCTACAGGCTCTTGTGTTCTGGGCATCCCTCCTATGAAAGGGTTTGAGGCATTTGCACTATGCCCTTTTTGTACTTCATGTTAAGGCCGTTCCAGCCTTTCTATTTCTTGAGAGTCACGAGTCTTTGCCATATGTCATCTTTCTTATTTGAGGTGTGTCTGTTACAAGATCAAGTGTGATCCAGTAGGTTTTGAGCAGCCCATCAGGTGCTCCTAGAGTGTGTCACACCGGGGGAGGCTCTAAAATCTACTTCTTGGAGATCCTACTGGATAAGAGCCCATGAGTCTAGAAGAGTTTACATGCTGTTTTGAGTAGATGGATACTAATGACCTCTGGGGGATCTAAATAGTCTTATGATTTTAGATATTTTAAGAAATAATATAAGCATATCTTATACATATTTTTAAAAACCACTAAGTCGTTCATTATTTTGGAATTTATTAAGTCCAAAACAGTTTTATAAACTGAAGTCTTGATTTAGAGAATTGTAAATTATGAAGTTCCCCATGTCCACAGGTCAAGAAAATGTTGATTTGCTTCCATATTATTAATCTTTACCTCTTTTGGGTCCGTTGTCTGCCACATCTTTTGCCCCGAGCAATCTATTTGTTTCTTTATAAATAGCAGCTTCCATGATTGAGTGAAGAAACAGTGAACAATCAAAGACAGTGGGATATTATAAGGTTTGAGAACTCTTGGGAGGGAGCTGGAAAGGAAAGGAAAGCTTGCCTTGCAGCTATGGTAGCAAACCAAAAACAAAACAAAAAAAAAACAAACCAAAAAAAAAAAAAAAAACCCCAAAAACTACTGAATATTTTGCATTCAGCTATTGTGATTAATCTTGACCCAATATGTAAATACTCTTGAGAAAATGATTGTTTTCCTTTAAAATATGTGTTCCTGAAAGCTTTGCTGTGTTCTTAATTGAAACATCATCATTCTTAAGAGTCAGAATGTTTTCCAAGGGAACAGATCTCTAATGTGACATTTACTCAAAAATATTGAAAAAATGTCTCTCAATAGAGAAATCTGCTTTGCTGGAAAATATCCAGGAACTCACCTACTCTGTAATGTGGGATATTTCTGCATAAAATGACACCTTCTGTCTCCTCTTCAGCACCTTTTGTTTTGTGGGAACAGGGGGCCAGTTCAAGCCTTCTGAAAATGTTTGTATATCTCATGGACTTAACAAATACTTTGCACCTTGAAAGTGGAGAAGGAAGGAAAAAATGATAAAGTTCTTACTTCCAATCTCATTAACCTGAAAATGTTGGTCCTATGTGCACACCTGGTAGGCATAGAAACAAAGCTGAAATGCAGACAAATCAGAAGCACTTAAATGAAATAGAACAGATTTTCTCTAACCATCTGGATCCACTCCATAAAGCCCAATACAAACTTTAAGGGTTTTTTTTTGTAGGGGGGGTGCTATAATTTTTTAAAAATGAATCTTAAAAGAAAAGGGGAGTTGGTTAGGGCTTGGAAATAATTTTTATTTTCTTTTTCTTTTTTTCTTTTAATTTTTTTACATAAAGGGGGCAACAAGGAATAGGGAGGAAATAATTTTTATATTGGATCTTATTTAAATAATGCTTATTTTTATGGTCATGGTCTTTTATCGTAAAAACAGTTCTCCAAATACTAACAATGTGCTTTCTTTATTATCCACCTGTTATCTTTTCATACCAATTTTATTGCAACATCTGCCTATGTGGTCTCCCAATTTCTAACCTCTCTGTCTGTCTGACTGGGTCCCCAAATCATCTCACATGAGACTCTCAGGTTTGTTTTACTGAAACATCCACTTTCAGTATGTCACTTTTTGTTCAAGAGCTTTCCCCGTTGGCTATGGTGTAAAGTCTGAATCTGGCCACCTGGTGTCCAGGGCTCATTGCAGTCTGGCTACAAACTGTCTTTGCAGCCGTAACGCCTCCTGTCCACCAATGTGACCTCTCTATTCCATCCAGCTAATCCACTCGCCTTGTCTTATCAGGGTCTCTACTTTGCTATCTTCTTGCCTTTGCTTATGTTGTTTTCCCATATCCTCCCTCTTACTGCTTCTTACTCTGGAGCCCGCATGCATATAGGATAAACCATTGACTCTGTTCTTTGGCAGCTAATCATACATAGCTTTGAATGATTATTTGACTTTTCTAGCATTTATGTCTGTCTCCTCCAAGAGATTTTAAATTCCTTTAGGTCAGGGCTTGGCTTATGTTACACTTATGGTATTCTCCATAGCACCTCATGCACAGGTAAGCACATAGTAAGTACAAAATATATATTTTGATGGATTGATTCATCCACTCATGAGATGGGAATTAGATGGTATTTTACATTAGACACTTCACTTCTGTTTTTGTAAAGACTGCAAAAGTAATTGATTTAAGAACTCAGTTAGTTGATACTGAAAGCTTAAGGAATTAGCTGTCAGACTATTTTTTTAAAATAAAATTTTTCGAAACACACCTAATTTTTTCCCCTTTAAGTTCAACCAGCCAAGAGTAGTATAAAGGAACAGTTTTATCTTTCCATTGGATTCTGTTGGGGATTGATGAGACTTTGATCATGAGATCTATGTGATGCTTACCTTCAAGTAGGAGGCATCATAGGGATGGCACATATGAGTGCCATACATCTGCAAGAAAAAAAAAAGAGACATATTTTTAAGAGAAGGCCAGGGAAAAAATCGTTTACCTTATATAAAGGGGTTTAGGGGAGAGAATACTCAAACAGCCACTGAGTAAATGGCAGAGTAAACTTTTCAAACTTAGCCCTGAAAGGTTAAACCACCAGTTTACTATCTTTTCCCCCCTTAAACTTGAGCCTTCTCCCTCCACTTCAACAGTATTCTTTTTACTTCCTGTCACCGTTTTCTCTCCTAAATAAACTCAGAGGATATCCTGTAATACACATTATGGAAACTGGTCAGGATTAGAAAATCTTAGAAATTTCTTCCAGCCTTAATATAATATTTTGTGTTTCTGGGGGTTGCTTTGCTTTCCACCTTGGTGGTGACAGGAAGGCTGGGATATGTTTGGAACATAAAAACTGTTTTGTATTAAGTTTGCAAAGTTATTGTGAGCCAAGTTTGATTGTAACTTCATGAATAGAGGCAAATGGAAAGGGGGAGAGAAAGGGCTCAGTTTATTTCTAGACCCCCCCCCAGCCCATAAATTCTCTCCAGGAGGATATCAAACTGCTGTGTGTTACATCATCAGAAAAAGCATTTGTGGGCTAGAAGGATCTCAGGAAGCGGGGCAGCCAGCGTAGGTAGGCAGCTGTCTTTAGAAATCAATCATTTCAAGGGTTCCATGAATAGCATGAAGTACCATCTAATAATCACTTCTGTCTACATCAACCTCTTAAGATTTTTGAAACTATTAAGATTTTAAGATTGCAGTACTCTTTTATTCTTAAAAAGAGAAGGGACAGGTTGGGGAAAAAAAATTGTCTTGGATCTCATCTACTAACCATTTTTTTTTCATGCTTTACATAATGCAGCTTACTTTTTTGTTACAGTGTTTGCATTTAAACAGAATCATCATTGTCCAGGAACAAATGTGGTCTTTTCATATTATTTGGGAGAACAGCAGGACTTCAGTGAGTTGGTAGCAGCACAATAGCTCACTCAGGCTACTGCAGTCTAGCTGTAGACATGTTAATTAATATATTTCTCTGACACCTAGGTGATTGAAATAGCAATTAAAGAGTAATTAAAATGTTTACTTCTTGTAGGAATGTCAACTAAGATGTGGAATATAGCAATTACCTATGACGGATTAGAGGAAGATGATGAGGTCTTTGAAGTAATTCTGAACTCCCCTGTGAATGCAGTTCTTGGCACAAAGACAAAAGCTGCAGTGAAAATTTTGGACTCAAAAGGAGGTATTCTTTTGATCCTCATCTTGAAATCAGGAGCAGTCCTGGCGCTGTAGCTCTTGCTTTCAACGGCCAACGTGCTTGATAACACCTTCAAATCAAAATGCTTAATTTCTTGTCAAGAAAGCAACCTCGGTCATGATGGAGGCCCTTTATTCTGGTTTCTGCTTCATGTGGTTTTCCTCCTGCTAAGAACTATCGCTTGAGAAAAGCAACAAGTCAGTGCCATAGTTGTTTTTTTCCTACTCGTTTGTTGTTCTCACCAAGGGGGAAACAGTGTTGGTGAGAATCTATCGATAATTATTTTCCCCCAGAGTTTGTCGAGCTGTAATTATCTTCCTCTGTAAAAGAGAGCTCTCAATGCCTAAAACCCGAGCCCCCACTGTAGCGTGACCAGGAAAATTCTAAGAGAGGAAAGAATTGGAGAAAAATAAATGTGAAAGATGCAGCTGGCCTGGGGATTCAGGAGCAGCTGGAGAATATTAATGAATGACTTTGGGCTGCAGAGCCAAACAGATCCTGGGCTGTAAATGCTAAAGAACAACCTGTGAACTAAATAAAATAAAGACCAGCCAGAGTCCTTGGTGCTCAGGCTTTCTTTCTGTCCAGTAGCTTCTAGTTACTTGTCTTTTTAGCAGTTGACAAGTGACCAGTACCATACTCAATCTTATACCCTCGTTTTCATACCCATAATGCTTGTGGTCCATATTTTTTTTCTTACCTGGAATGCATTCTTTTTTTCTTCTTTTTCTCACCCTATAATAAGCATGGGCACTGTCCTCTTTTCTTTATAATATCCGTGTTTCCACAACATCTCTCCCCACTACCTTTCCTCACCAAATTCATTTATTTTCTAGTAGAATTTTCTGTTCACAGTAAATACACAAAATACATAAAATACACACTTGATATATGAAATATAAAATATCCAGAAAAGAGTTCTGACCTTAGATTTTTTGTTTCATACCTTCCCAGAAATACTAACTCAGGAGGTTTCCAATAGAAGCAGCTCTGTTAAGATTTACTGGGTCTTTGTTCTGTAACAGTTGAGTGCAAATTTTTATAACTTACTTGACTCTATGACATCTTTAAACAATTCCAATTTCCACCTCTAGTTGATGAACACTTTGAAGTGCTTGTGGCATAATAGTTGATCAGTGACTAACCCTGGCATATTGAGGGGTGCTGTAATATGAAGAGAAGTGAAGCTGTTTCCCAAGTATATGGCATGATTATAAAATTGTGACAATGATTTTCGTTTGGGGTTTGTGAAATCAATTTCATGGCTATGAAATCACCCTGTAGATGTGCAGAAGGCACAGCTTTCCTGAATGGAAACTGATGAAGAATGAAAGAGTTTCTGGCAAATGGCAAAAAGGCAACATCTGGTGGGAGAATCATCCATCTAAGCTTAATGACAAGCTGCTCCAGGAGCTGTGTCAATGTGATCCCTTATCTGTTTGTGTAAAATGAACTGACCGCCTGCCATCTTGCATGCCTCCAGGACAGTGCCATCCTTCATATTCCCTCCACCAAAGCAAGAACAACACACGGGAGAAGGGCATTTGGCGTCCGCTACCCCCAGGGTCTTCCTCACCCACCACTTCTGGTTCTTTTCATCTGGAAAGAAGACCTCTTCCATCTTCCAAGTGGCTAGTGGTCACCAGGGGAGACACCCTACGGGGCTTTGATTCTACAGATCTTTCTCAAAGGAAGCTCAAAACCCGCGGGAATGGCAAAACGGTGAGGATAGGGACCTGCTGGGAGTTGATGTGTGGAATACATTAAAAGAATCAAAAGATATTAATAGGTATTCTGAAACACTGAAGCAGTTGTTTTGATTCTAATAGTAAGTGAGTTCCTTACAGTTATGCAGTGCCTTTTCTATACAAAGATCATGAGGCTGCCTCACTTCATTAATTGTACTGATTGAGCTGAAAGATAGACTGATTCATCCATATGATTTCTGCTTTGGTTCCTTTTGGGATGAAGACAGATAGGTAATGACCAGTGGCCCTGAAACAGAGTGAGATTAAGTGACCTACTGGGGTGTGGAAGCCATGGCTTTGACCTTATTAGCACAGCATTCTAACCAGGCACACTTTTCACGAGTGTGCGTGTGTGTGTGTGTGTGTTTTCTTGGACCTCTGTGTACTACAGATGTACTCAAAAAAAAAAAAAAGATATCTTTTCTCCCTAACTGGTACTATATATATATATAAACAAACACAATAATCATACATTGTGATTAAGCCTAGTGATTTTTGAAATTGCAATGATTTGGGCATGAGAAATCTCAAGAAATATGTATTTTAAAAATTTTCAAACATTAACAAGATCTTACTGGAAGCATGGTTTTATCCTGTTGCTAATTACTATTCAAGCCAATTTTGTTCGTATTTTGTTCTCTGTTGATTTTAGGTTCCTCCATCCTCTGTTTATAGAAATGGAACTCACACCATCTATAATGTAAGCATTGTCAGATAGCTGCTAAATTTCTTGTGTTTATGGGTATAAAATATTTAGCGAAACTATTCTATTCTATTATATATTTTTGTATTTTTATATTTCTTTTAAAAATATTTTGAAATTAGAGGCTTGGGTGGCCAGAAAAGAAACCTCTTGCATCTTTTTGCTTTGAAAAAATTCTTGAATTGCTCAGTTTTACAATTTTTTTTGTTTGCTATCTTGATGTTTGTTTTTTCTTTATTGCTGTTGGTGATTTCATCAAGTATCATGGGATGGTTTCCTTTAAACTAGAGGATGACAGTTTCCCAACTCACACAAGGAAGGCCAAAGTATCCGTCATTAGTCAGCCACACAAGGCAACCAAAGTGGCAGAGCTGCCTCAGGCAGATAAGGTGGAATCCACAACTGACTCACACTTCCCCAGACAGGTATGGAAATCTTCTTTCCTTCCTATTCACCTTATAACAGGCTGTTTGCTGGCTCATAAACACACATAATTCACAAAATAGCCTCTAAGCTTGGGGAGAGTTTACTGAACACAAATGCTTCCTAACAAATGAAGACCCAAAGAAGGTAAATTTATGATCAACTTAATTAAGTCAATTCTAAATTGTTTTTCCTTATCATAGGACCAGTTGCCCTCATTTGTAAAAAACTGCACTCTGGAATTAAAGGGGCTCTTCCATTTTGAAGAAAGCACCCAAAAACTCTATCAATGCAATGGGATAGCCTGGAAAGCCTGGAGCCCCCAAACCAAGGTAGGAGATAGGTTGGGAAGCCAAGCACCATTATTTGCTGTGTGCCCTGTGATATAAGCTAATAAAGGGGAAAGAGCGGGTGTGTTACTCAAATCCTGCTATATCTGCCTGCCCTTGTTAGACCTTGAAGGCCAAGAGGAAAAAATGGCCCAAAGAGTTATTTTTAAAAATCACAAAATATATTACTAATAGTTAAACCAACACAATTTAAGAGGCTGTGCACTTATTTTGTCCAATTATCAGAATATAAGAAGTGTAAAATTGAAATATTGCTGACCGTGGCTGTGTTTTTTGTAAGAAGCCATTGCGTGTCTCAAGGTGGAGAACTGGGATTAGTGCTGACTCCCTTTGTGGTGGCAAAGCTACTCTACTGAAGTTAGGGGACTCGTAGGGTTCCTAATGCTGAGAGCAGACTCTAAATTGAAAATAGTATTAAGATGTGAACACAGGCAACTGTTTTTCAGGTTGTGGAAGACAAATCCTGCCCAAATGGGTGGCACCAGCACTCAGGCTACTGTCACATCTTGATCACAGAGCAGAAAGGCACCTGGAACATGGCTGCCCGAGCCTGCAGGGAACAGTAAGGCACCCTATTTCACCTCTGATTGATGTTTTCTTTTCTACTATTTTTCTATTTTGTCATGGAACTATAAGGCTGCTTCATTCATTCAACAAGTATTGAGAGTTTAATATCTGCCTGGCTTTGTTTTAGGATCCTGGAGGGTATTCTGTAGTTCAGAATGGATTTGTGACTGAACTTGATAATGTATTTTTTTTTTTTTTTTGGTCTCTCTATCTCAGTATCTCAGCCTTTTGGAGAAAATCAAGAAGAGCTTTACTGAGTCAGCTGCACTGCAGGTTCTGATATGTGATAGAAGTCCTGCCCACTGATTTGAAAATATATGGCAATGAAAAGCCTTATAGCATCAAGCCACTAGCAACATAAGAAGCATTGATGATTATAAAGCTAGACAAGTTGGGCAAAGGCTCATTGGGTAACAGAACATTCAATGAAGGATGACTTGTGGTCAGATAATGACAACAAAATTTATCTAGTCCAGAAGGAATTTAAAAATGCATGTGTTCCTATCCTTCACCCTCCTTTTTTGCCAACCTGGATATTATCCAAACAACACAGTTAGACTAATATGCCCCATAGCTGGAAGTTGAGACTAGAGAAGTCCATGGTTAATATTGATCAGATCTTGTACTTCATCAAATTTTAAAATTATGCTCATCTAAAAACACCATTAAGAAAATGAAAGACCAAACCACATTCAGGAAAAGTTATTCTCAAATCACATATCTGATGAAGGTCTTGAATTCTAAAAAACTCCTACAAATCAATAACAAAAAGGCAGCTGAAACAATAGCAAATGAATTGGAGAGTTCACAAGAGAACATGTACAATTAATTGGCCAATAAGTAAATGAAAAGTTGCTCAACACCCTTAGACAACGGGTACATGAAAAAGCCACAGCAAAATACCACTTCACACCTACTAGAATAATTAAAATCATAAAGATGCCAATATAAAATGTTGATGAAGAAGTAGAACAAATAGAATTCTTGTGTATTGTTGGTGGGAGTGTAAAATGATCCAACTTTGTAGAACTATCTAGCAGTTTCTTATAAAGTTCTGTACATCTATCCATGACTTAACAATTCTCCTAGGTATTTAGCCAAAAGAAATAAAAATATATGCTAAAGAAAGTTATACAAAAGAATTTCTTAGTAACTGTATTCATAAAAATAATAATTTGGGTTATTTATCTTTTTGTTATTGATTTGTAGTAGCAGTTAATATTTTTTCATCAACAAGAGAATAAACTGAGGTGGGGTTTTTTTTGATAAATCATTTTATAAGTAATGAAATAGAATGAACTACTGAAACCTCCAAGAACATGGATAAATTGTGGATAAAACAAAAACAGAATGTAGAGAGAAAGCAGCCCAAAAGAATACATGTTGTATGATTTCATTTATATAAATAGAAAAATCTAATGTATGGTTCTAGAAATAAAAAATATTATCTCTGGTAGGATTGTAGAATGACTAGAGAGTAGCAAGAGGTAATGTTCTAGAGTGATGGAAATGTTCTATGTCTTACTCTGGTTGGTTGCTACATGGATGTATATATAATTGTCAAAACTCATCAAAAGGATGAGGAGTATTTAAAAGGAGTATTTAAAAACCTATTCATTTTACTATGTGTAAATTATGCCTAGATTTTTTTTAAAGCTAATAAAATGTTTTAAAGTGTGTTTAAAAACTGGCTAAATCACCTGTTCCTTCATTAGCATATTTCATGACCTAACTGTGACTAAAGACACCGTAGATGTTAATCGGTGGCTTTCAGGATTTTTATTGATGAGTTGGTAGTATCAAATAAGTTAAAATATAAAAAAAAAAAAACTTTAAAATAATCACTGTTTAGATACGTATATTCCCATAGTGCTATGTGTTAAGGAATAAATAAGACATTCTTCCACAAAAATAACCAGATGTCTTACTTTTATTTAAAGTTTGTCTTAATGTATTGAAAGATCTGGAGGAAGTAGTGGTATTGGACTTTTTTCCTCCTTGAGGAAAGAGCTCTGATGCAAATCAAAAGCTATCTGAATCAGCAAGAAGATCGCAATATGCTACAAAAGGGAGAATATTAGGGTTTCTCTGCTAACAAAAATGAGGGCAAGAGCAGATATACTCCAGTGAAAGTTACCAAGGTTCAATTGTTGCTGGGATTAGTTGGTAAAATATAGATGGACAAAACTTCTCAACTTCAAGTTTGGAAGCAGCCTTATTGTTCATCTTCCATTGATTCTTGAGGGACAATGCAAGTAACTATGCTGGTCTATAGTGAAGCTTTCATTGGTTCATAATGTAATGAGAAAAATAAGGACAGTGTATGTTGAGAAATATGTTTCCATCCAGTCATAGATGGTGGTTTAAAGTTGCCAAATGTCTTTTTAGAAAAACTGTTCTTTATTTGGAGATTATGATCTTCTAGCTTTTTAGTGTCAAAAATCACTTTTTATAAAATCATGGCAACTTACAGTAATATTATTGATGTCCTCATGTTGACAACCCTGCAACAGTCTCTTATTTTTTTTTTTTTAAATTTGATTGATCCATCTAATTGTGGCTGGATTTTAATGGTGAGTAGCAAGACTAGTTATAGAAAGGTTCTTCACATATCTACTAATATTGTACAATTTAATCATTCCATTAATAAACTTAAGGACCAAATTAATTAGAAAGCCTGGCTACTTCCTCATGCACTTGACCTAAGATTTCATCTGCAACTTGTTTTAAGCACTTTCATCCATGACCCTTTTGCATTAGGCTGACCTAGTCCTACATGCTTCCTTGGCAATAGCACCTCACTTTTATATTTATAGTTTATGAAATTATTTCACATGTATTAGCTTATTTGATTCTCCCATCTCCCATTCTCCCATTATCTACAGTTCACATATTTCTTTTTGTTTTTAAAAAAAATCATTTGCTCATGGTCATACAAACAAGTAAATGAAAGCCATAGGACTTAATTTTTCATTATACTCTACAAAACGGCTAAATCAGTATAACGGATGTCTCATCGCAGGTGTACTGACAAGCATGTCTGTCTTAACTTTGTGTTGGGCTAACCTAAAATAGGTTTTCAAAATTATGTCTTAAGAATTTCGTATCTTTCACTACAAAGACATAATGAAGACTTTTATTAAGTTATGGATCCTAAGTTTCCTTTGGGTTTGAATCATAACCTCTCAGGGCAAACCAAAGGTACAATCAAGTTCTAAGTTTATAGATTCATTCATTTAAAAAATATTTATTGGGCACTATTGTACTATAAATATCTAGACCATACCACATTTTAATCCTCCAGTACTGGCCCCACAACCCAATAACTAAATCACTCCTTGTTCAACAATGAGCTTCAGGGAAATAGACACTACGACGCTCCAGATCCAGCTGTCCTCTATGGCAAGTCCTAAGTGTAAAATTGTCACACAACCTGGTAATTCCTTCCCACATCTCCTTCCCACAAAGTTCTATTAAGAATGTGAAAGTTGCTAAATTTAACAGGGTTAATTAATAGCTTTCATTGAGTTGATGTTTTACTTTAAGTTCAGTTATGAAGTTCTCTGGACCTAAATGTAATGATATGATTTGCAAGCAATATTTGGTGATTGCATAGATAAGAATATAAGTGGTATTTAGAACTATTATAAGTGGAAAGACATTTTGTTCTGAAAAAACCATTACAAAGTCTATTATAACATCTGAAAATTTTCTACCTCTCCTATTAAATCAAAAGGATTAGTGATTATATCAAACACGATATTATAACAGGTTCAGAACTACCTTGTTAAAATTATTTTAATAAATTCTGGTCTCAGGGAATTGTTTTATGCTGTAAAAATGTGTCTTCTTTTTAGATACAAAACTGGAAAAGCTCTGAGAATAAGAGAAAGGTTTTAGGGACAACTGGAGCTTTTCCATCATATTTTAGGAAGCAACTAATTATTTATCAGTAATATAAATTCTTTCAAATTGCACATTACCTATTCACTATATTGGTATGAAAATTAAAACATTTATTAAATATCACATCAAATGGTATTCCAAGGTGTGTAAGGCAGGTAAAGAAAACAGATACAGTGTGAGACTTTTTAACATGAAAAATTTCTAATTTTAAAATTTTAGTTGAAAGAATGGATATAAATATTTTATCTGATTACATTTGCATGATACTTTAATATACATTTTATTTCAAAAGGACAAAAAGAATGATTACAGATTTTTTTTAAAGTCTAACAAATGAAAAGCAAATTAAAAGGAAAGTAAAATATTGCCATATTCCTTTAGGTCAGGCATTCTAGGAGGAACATTTCTGGGTGGCAAGGCCATCTCCTCAGTATAATTTTTCTCTGAACCCCAAGTATGCCTCTGCCCATTCAGCATACTTTCATTCATCCTGTGGGCCTCCCTGCTGTCTTTCATTCATTCTTTTTCTGGTTAATTTTGTCCTCTTCTTCTCCAATCCCATTGGCTTAAAAATGGGGATTCCTCTGGGCATGGTCAATTCTTTCTGTGATGTAAAATTCACAGTTTAACATTTTATAACCTGGAGATTTACCTTCTCAATAAATTTTAGAAGATGGTTTTAGATTCTATAGTTAGAATTACTACGCATATAGTATGTTTTGAGTTGGTCTTAGGGACCATTATTCGATTCTGGGCTGTGATTCCTCAGGCTCCCTCATTGATATGTGTACCTGAAGGTCCTTTATAGTGAGTCATTTACAACACCCATGTTTCAATAAGGACAGCAAATTTTACTTTATCCCTTTTCCTTAATCAGATTGCTAACACAACTCAGTTCTTATCTCCAATCTTATTCCTCCCCATTGGTGTTTTATTATTTTTCTAACTCAAAGGAGCCAGACTCCTAGATTAGGCATTTCTTGAATTTACATCTAGTAATCTCATCTGCTCATTTCCTAAGGCAGTCATTGTACATTTGGTAATTCTATTATTATAGATCATTATCTATGAAACCATTTTGTTTTCCCACAGGAGTGTCTGGAACCCCTGCTGGCCTGAGTTACCCTGAAGTTATACCTCTACTTAATCTAAAACTTTCAAAGAAATATTTATTTCTGTAACTAAAAAAATTAAGGTTTTTAACTCTCTCTACAAAAGATTCTTATTTGTATATATATGCCTATGTATATTATTTTATGTCCATATATATATACATATCTATACAGACAATATCTATCATATTTTATATGTATGTAAGCATTAAAGAAAAGGAACACTCTATTTTGACTTTTATGAGTGTCTGCATGGTGTGGGTAGGCAACATCAAGGAGAGTGATCTTTTATTATAATATCTGGGCTTTAAAGCACAGATCAATAAGTTTTAAGCATTCTTTTTGGAAAGTGAGCAATTGCTTACTTATAAAGATTAATTACTTAATGCCAAAATACTATTCTTCTCATAAGAAGTTTGTTTGTAGCTGATATAAAATAATCAACATACAAATACCCAAATATTTCTTTTGTGAATAACTAAATACATTACCTATCTGAAGCACAACTATTTTCCCATCTCATTATTGCTTTTGGAGAATCAAAAAGAAAACCAATATTGTATTTGAGCAGATAAAATGGATTTTATGAAATCTGTTTTAAAGATAGTTTTAAGAATCTTCAAGCCAGAGATGTTAGATATCCATAAATAAAGCCTGTTATTTCTTGATAATAAAGTAGAGACTGCAAAGTTAGGAAACATTAGTAAGGGAATTAGTTCAGTAAGGGAATCAGGGAATTCAGTAAGGGAATTAAGGGGCAAGGCAGGGAGTAGAATCTTGATTTCCCATGCTCTGTCCCATATTCCACAGTGACTGAGACAGCCGCTCAAGCCCTTCCTCGGCATTTAACTCAAGTCTGATATTTTGTGTTCTAAGCCCACAGCATGGTATGACCATATTGGATGTGATAGGGAAGGAAGGAGAGGAGATGCCCCATCGTACCTGCTGTACTTGTCAGACGGGAGGTGACAGTAAATAACAGGGTCAGAGCCAAGTCACAAAACCCCCATCCAGCAACCTGAGGCCATTTAGTAGAGGGGCAAAAAGCCTTGTATATCTCAGGAGGCCCGGAAGTCACCATTGCGTTGTAGAACAGCAAAGTACTGGTATTAGAGTGGGAAAAATGATGAAGAAACAAATGACATTCACCATATATGGTCTGGAAAAGCAGAGAAATGGATCTGAATTTTGAAAAGACATAGGCAAAATAAATAGAATTCAATTCAATAGTTGTCTAACTTTATACAAGTGTTGCTAATTTTATTTCTTACTTTTCTTCATATCAGTGGATATTAACCAGGCAAGCAGATCATGGTGATTTTATTTTTTTCTTGTTTGATTTTTTAAAAAATATTTTAAAATTATTTCTTTTTAAATGTCATTTTATTTTTAATTGGCAAATAATAATTGTATTGTTTATGGGGTACAATGTGATGTTATGATACATGTACACGTTGTGTATTTGTTATTTGTTTGAAACTTTTTTTAAAGAAAAAAAGAATTATCTATTGACTTTTTACTTAAAGCATTTTTTAAAGAGCTTTTAATAAGCACTGCTAGGAAATCAGGCTCAATTAAATATTGCTTCTAGAAATAATTCAGCTAGCTGCAAAAATAATTCATAAGAAGTTCTATTTTATGGGAAATTTTTATATATGTTTGTAAAAACAGGCACTTTAATTTCTACACAATATATGAAGTTTTTACCGTGGGCTATGCTCCTTTCACTGAATATAATGAAAGGGTAATAATTATTATTTTATTTGACTAAACACACCAAGCTCCAAATTTCAACCTCAAGTAATTTTATTTGAATAGTTAGTTTCAGTTTCCTTAATGATCAAATTAACTAGATAATGACCAAATTTATACCAGCTAGAAATAAACTTCTTATCAGAAGAATAGTATTTTGGCATTAAGTAATTAATTTTTATTAGCAGGCAATTGCTCATTTTCCAAAAAGAATGTTTAAAACCTATCGATCTGTGCTTTAAAGCCCAGATAGTATAATAAAAGATCACTCTCCTTGATGTTGCCTACCCACACCATGCAGACACTCATAAAAGTCAAAATAGAGTATTAAAATCTTGGAAAGTTCTTTCTACATATGAACTTTTATGTATTTTAAACATTTTTATTTCTGTAATGCATTTTATACCAACAGAAATGTTAACTCCCTGTCGCTGATTTTCTCATTTTTATTTGTTTGCGTGTAGATACCTGGGCAGCCTCGTAACTGTGTTCTCCAGGCAGCACATGCGATGGCTCTGGGACATCAGTGGGAGAAAGCCCTTCTGGATAGGCAAGTATCTGTGCTATGGTGAGGAGGGAGGCAAGGACTTGAAAAGATTATTCGCCACTATTCGCTGCTCCCTCCCTTGGACCGAATGATTGTGGTTTACAATAATAGGCAATGGTTAGATTTAGTCTAAACCATCTATATTTTTTTTTTTTTTGAGACAGAGTCTCACTCTGTTGCCTGGGCTAGAGTGCCGTGGTGTCAGCCTAGCTCACAGCAACCTCAAACTCCTGGGCTCAAGCGATCCTTCTGCCTCAGCCTCCTGAGTAGCTGGGACGACAGGCTTGCGCCACCATGCCAGGCTAATTTTTTCTACATATATTTAGTTGGCCAATTAATTTCTTTCTATTATTAGAAAGAGACGGGGTCTCGCTCTTGCTCAGGCTGGTTTCGAACTCCTGACCTTGAGCAATCCGCCTGCCTCGGCCTCCCAGAGTGCTAGGATTACAGGCGTGAGCCACCATACCCGGCCGAAACCATCTAACTTTTAAAACTCTTCTTAAACCTTTAGCTATAATACTTTCATTCTTAGACATCCATCTCCAAGACGTAATTAGGATTGTGGTTAGATAGATAGGTAAGAGAATTCATTGCAATAGTATTTCTAAAAGTGAAAAATTTAGAAATAGCTATAACTCAAGAATGGTTAAATAAATTATAGTATAGCCATATGGAAGAATATTTAATATTAGGTGCTTTTGCAAGCCATTAAATAATAAAAACATGACAAAAATGCCTATGTTTATTTATTAATTCATTTGACAAATATGTGTTGGATGCATAGTATATTATATATAAAATATATAAGGTAATGTATGTGTGGCAAGGTGCTAAGTAAAAATGCAGGGTCCACAACCATATGAAGTGTGAAATAATTTAGAATAAAAAAAGAAATTTATGTGCATGTGGTGTGTATATAAATATAAATACATATATATGTGCCAAAGAATCAGAAATGATTTTTTCCCATTCAAGAATTATAGATGATCTTAATTTTATTCCTTGTTTTCTGAAGTTTTAATATTCTCTACAGTTTTAACAATAATAATTTTTTTCAAGCCACTTTAGGAATAGAATTCTATTTCATATTGACACGTTGAAGTCAATATGCTTACTACTTCTTAGAGGTGTTGATTTGAAGGAACTATAGCAAAGTCACTCTTGGCTTCTGTAGTTCTCAGTGGGTCTCTAAATTCTGAAATGATCTAAGTATTAAGAGTAAAGGCTGGAGGATAAGTTTTCTCTACACCCACAATGACTGATTTTAAGGCTCTGTCTTCACAAAGTACTTAGGCATAGCATCATCTAACCAATAATTCAAGAAAACAATCTGGAAGAACATGGGGTATTTCTAACCAAAGGTATTGCATCTAATTCCACCCAAAAAATTGACTGGGAATGAGCTGGGGAAGGGAATATGCTATGGAACTAGGACTTTTCGTGGTCAAATTTGATTTGGGAGATGTCAGATCATGCTATTGAAGGGGGTTCTTTTCTTGTTTTATTCCTCTTTTATTTCCATTATGAAAGGGAGCGGGGGGAGGAATGCACCTTTAAGAAAATATTACAGAAGCTTTATAACATGAAAGTATAATTTGCAAAAATTGCCAGTGGGAGAAGAGAGGCAAGGAGAGAAAAGCTGCTTTTTATTGGAATAGTAGCAGATTGATACATCTTAAGCTTCAGACTGAAAATAATGCATAGTAAGCTACTTTCAAATATGAAAGCCAGGATATTTAAACAATGAGGAAGAAGAACAATAGACAAGAGAATATCTGTTTCCCTGTGATAGGAGTTCTGTGTGTAGGATGACATGAATACTAATAATCACTGCTATTTATTAAACACATACATGCTAAAAACTTTACACATATTACCCTCATCAATCCTCAAAACAACCCCAGATGTACTATTTTTATGCCCATTCCTTAGATGAGGAAACTAAATCTTGGAGAGGTTAAGTAACCTGTCCAAAGACACTCAACTAGCAAGTGGTGGAGCTAGAATTTGGACTGACCTGGCCTGACCCCAAAGGCCTGACCCCAAAGCCTTATGCTGTTACTTATGTCTTACAGTATTTCCAGTTCCTATTCCTTGTTTTAGAACCTGGGCCCATGTTTGCATGTAGTAACTGAGCTCAGAGCAACAGACTAGATGTGCTATCTAGGTATAAATGCAATAAAGTCATTTGGCACATTCTTTTGTTTCACACTAGGTTTGAATGACCAAGTGCATGCTGGCCACTGGGAGTGGATTGGTGGTGAACCTGTCACCTTCACCAGTGGGAAGAAAAACCCCCCTCAACACTTACAGCCTGGGAAGAACTGTGTTTTGGTTCAAAGACAAGGAAAATGGCAAACAAAGGACTGTAGGAAGGGCAAACCTCACAATTATGTGTGCTCCAGAAAACTCTAAATGTAGCTGGCCCTAGAGGTGCCCACCTGGGATTTATCACCTATTTATTTACAGGATTTGTGAATATTGATCCATAGAAAAGAAATTATTATGACTGACTGGGTATATCTTCGTGATTCTATTAATAGTAAAAATGGAACATGGATCAATAGTTCCAGGAAGATTGATACATGAGTATTTCTTACAAGATGAGATACAATTTTTGCATCTCCATACCTTCCAAAATATATGCCTGCAGTATTATAAGGTGTAAGATTTGCTTATTCTAGAAGATCTCCACCCTCACCACACTCCAAATCTCAGGCAACACCAATTTCATGGTCCTGGGATTTTTTTTTTTTTTGTCCCATTACCTTAAATGAGTCCATTCTGAAATATATATTGTAGGAGCTCCTACCACTTCAGTTTGAGTGAAGCTAACCCACCAGCTCATTACACCAAGGTTGAACTGCAAAGGGCTGCTTTGTCCCTTGGGAGCCCTTTAAATGTGAAACATGAGACAAGAGGCTGTGGATAAAAAGGAGAATTCCCTGTGCTGAAAAAGGAAGGCTTTAGATGGAAGAATCTCGCAGATGGAGGCTTATCTGCAAATCTCTAATTCACGTAAGAATTCAGAGGACTACCTGTACTTCAGAGATCTACCCATCACTACTCATGAAACAGATCTTTTCCAATACGAATATTGGCATTGTACCATTCCAAAGCTAATGATTGGGTTTCCCCAGCCTTACAGAGTCATGAAAAATTTGAAGTAACATAATCTCTTCATCTGTGTTTATTGTACTGACTGGCATTTTTCAAGGACATTTGGATTAGAATATAAATAAATGATGGTTGACATATGGAAGAAAAATACTGCTTCCTCAGAAGTGTCCCCATGAACTATGCTGATGAGCAAAGAAAAATAACACTGAAAAGAGAGCCCTTGAAAGCCTATATTCTCGGAAAGGATTTTTGAGGCAATTTTGAGCCTTTAAATCTTTAATATTTGCAGAAATGCCATGTTAACTAGATTCTCTAATGGAAAGGTATTTTATTAATTTATAATCGCAGCTGAGTGGAACATTTTTGTAGCAATGAAGCATGTTGCAGCCTTACCAGAACTTCCTTCTGAAATCAAGATTTAATTATAGGAAATTAGAACTTTATCCTGAAATATTTATTTAACATTTTTTCACTTTTCATAGTCACCAAAAAATATAGTTGCACCAAATATAACTTGCTATGTGAGTACCAGTGTAACTTCAGAATCAAAATGAGGTTATCAAGTAGACTAGAGTTTTGGTTTTATTGTAAAATTACCTTGAGTGTTGTAGACACTAAAAATGCTTAAAGAAAATCCGTCCAGTTTCTGCATATAAAAACATGACAAGCTTGTTTTATTTCAGCTCATTTATCAAAGTTTTAATTAATAGAAAAATTTACAAGGAGAGATTGAGATAAGACTCAGACATTCTACCTCTTACTTAAATGTAAACGTAATTGTAGAGTCAAGGGACTCCTTACCTTAGATGTCCTAAGTAGGCTCCAGAGTGCTACAATATACAGATTTTCTGTGGGATACAAGCAGTCTTTGGTGTTTAGCTAAAAGATAACAAACCCATCCTCTGTACCAGGTCCAGTCAAATTCCTTCTGATCCACTGGCTTCTGCAGTGCGGAAAGGTGAGATTCAGGATTAAAAACAAAAGAGAGTTGTTTACCTAAAAAGTTAAGTCCTAGGAAGGAAGGTAAAAGTTTGAGAAGTGAGGGATTACTCTTTCCTACTGGAACTCTAAAACCATATAGACTATTTAAAACTGGAAATCTAGAACCATGTCAACTATGTGGAATCTGGTTAGCAAGACAGATGTATTACACATTTCTGTAATGAATATAATACTTAACTGTAATTGCAAATGTTAGTATGAAGAGAAAATGTTGTGATTTTTAATAACAATTAGAAATGCTATCAATAGAAGAATATTTAAAAATATTTCTGATTGCAAAAGGCACTAATCAGTTGGAAAATCCAAATGATTGGAAAAAAAATAAAAATAGAAATTCAGGCAAGTTTGGGTGCTGGGCGACATTCATCATGACCTTCTTTTCTTTCTCATGATTGGGCTTTGAGTCAGGGAGAAAAATAAGTCAATGATTATCATAGTTCTTCTGCCTTGATTGGTCATTTCTGCCTTTTAGGTTCTGGTGAGAGTGGGAAGGAAGGAAATGGAGTAATGGGTAAAATGGGAATGAGAGATTATAGGAGATCAAAGGGGAGAGGGTGAAAAGAGTTGGTAGGAAATAATAGGAGTTGATGGTGGGTAGGAAGGAAAGCATCAGGAAGAAGAACCTGAATGTACCCAGCTCTTCTTCCCATGAACTTGAAAACTAATTCAGGAAAAATCCCACTATATCTAAGGGCATCAATCCAGCTCAATAGTGTGTAGCTTTTCAGAATCTTCTGATTGTTCCTTAGCAAATACACAGCATATATTTGCTAAAAATAAACTTAAAGAACATATGATAATCATTTCATCTCCTTCCAAGAAGTGGTGAAAATGAACCAGGTGACATTAATTTGCATCCCTGTTTTTGTTTATTTTTAATACAGCCAAAAAGAAATGCACATATTTTAATTAACACTATGGTTCTCTGTAATTTAAACCATAAACTGGTGCTGATTAATTTCTGCAACAAAGCAGCATATTAAATGTACTGTATCTAGTGTTGTATCAAAATTAATAAAAATAAACTTACTTTATAAGTTCTAAGACGCTGTTCCTTTAGTTTTCAACATTTTATACTTTTCCTGGGGACACAAGGGTTTTTAGATTTTAATGATTTTATTATAAGAAGGGATTGAAAGAAAACTCTACATGTCTCTTTACTGGAGAGACCGGCCTTTAGTTGCATGGCTTCTGTGTATCCATGCATCCATCCACCATTCATTCAACAACTATTGCATATGGAGTGCCAACTCTGCACTTGACACTGTTCTAGATACTGAAGATACCATAGTGAAGGAGATAGATAAAAGTATAAAAGCATAGTACATATATGCAGATTTCTAATAGTTTTTTTAAGACTCAAGCTTTTTATCAGGGAGGGAAGTCACAGTGGAAATCAGTGATCACATTATTCCTTTCCAAAATTGAAGGAAACACACACAAACAGCTCAGGTAGACTTTTGTTATATTTCCCTCTTGATTAAGAAACTGGTGTTAACTTCCTAACTTTATAATCAGATCAATGTAATTGATAGCAGCTCTCCCAAATTTCCTATCTCCAGAATCAAGTTAGGAACCAAAATTTTTAAATCTAGTTAATTGATTCTGTAACAATTACTTTTTCCAAGATGACAAGCAGTATGTGTCTCCGTATCTTAGGGATTCCTGGAGAAACAGAAAGTAGAGAGACCTTTGATATATTACCTAATACTCGTATTTTATAACAGAGAAGGTTACAGTGTGAAGAAATCAGTACTGGAACTGAGGTCTTTCAAATTGTATGCTGAATATCCTCTAATTATTCTACATATCTATTACCATTCTAAACAAATCATTTTATTATATTCAAGTAAAATATCTTCAAATAATTAGTATAATATAATCCACCATATACTGGAAAACATTATTGTAAGTAAAAGATCATAGACACAAAAGGCCACATATTTTATGATTCCATTTACATGAAATGTCCAGAATAGGCAGACCTATAAAGACAGACAGTAGGTTAGTGATTGTCAGGGTATTGGGGAGAATTGAAACTAACTGCTAATAGATACAGTGTTTCTTTTTGAAGGGATGGACATATTCTGGAGTTAGCTAGTAGTAATAGTTGCACAAATAGTGAATATACTAAGCACTACTGAAGTGTACAGTTCAAATGGTAACTTTTATGGCATGTGAAGTGTATCACAATAAAAATGCTATTGAAAATTACCATATAAAAATTATTTTAGAAAGCTATAAATGAGTTGATGTATTTTCTGTATGTTTATCTGACTTATCCAAAATACATTTCCAACTCTTTGCCCCATGTTTCACCCAGGTTTTTGTTTATTTGTTTATATAGTTGGTTAAGGGGAAGGGAATGCTGATTTGACCTATTTTTAAATTTATGGTACCGTTTTGTTGATCTTCCTCTCCTTTCTCCCCATCAATCACAGGAGAACTGTCACTAATGGCAGAGTGTGTCTGGGTGTCTGCAATGTCCAGAAAGCCATGATTTTCTCAAAATTAATTTTACAAGCCTTTAGAACAGGATTATACAGGAAATGAATATACTATCCTCATAACTTACACATATAACTTCATTTTGAACAGTTTTTATAGGTCTTATATTCTGCTAGGCAATAAAGTTTAGTTTATCTTAAGACAGAAAGGAACAAAAATCAACCAACACTTCCATTAAAGGCCTCATGGTAACCTGCAACACTTTTCCAAGCAATGACGTATAAGTTCACCTTTTGCTTCTATTCCCATCTGTATTTTTGCTTTCCAAAAGCAATCAATTCCAACTTATCCTCCAGAAGAAAAAAGTTTAGACCCAACTACGTGCTACCTACAAGAAATATAGTTTAAATATAAATACACAAATACATTAACAATAAAAGAATGGAAAGAGATATGGCATCCTAAAACCAGTCAAAAGAAAGCTGGAGTGGCTATATTAATATCAGACACAGCAGAGTTTAAAACAAATATATTACTAAGGATAAAGAAGGTTATTTCATAATGTTAACAGGTCAATGTATCAAGAGAATATAATAATCCCAAACATTTATGCATCTAATAACAAAGTTTAAAAATACATAAAGCTAAAGATGGTAGAACTGCAAGGAGAAACAGACAAATCTGTACTTATAGTCAGAAGTGTCAATATTCCTTTCTCAATAACTGATAGAAAAAATAGGGAGAAAATCAGTAAGGATATAGAAATGTGGACACTATTAACCAAGTTAACCTAATTGAAATATATGAACATTCTACCCCAAAACAGCAGAATATACATTCTTTCCCAGTGCACATGACACATTTACCAGGGCAGACCACAGACTGGGACATAAAATAAGTCTTGATAAATTTAAAAGGATTCAAATCATATAAAACATATTCTCTGACTACAATGAAATTAAATTAGGTATCAATGACAGAAATATTTCTGGAAGATCCGTAAGTATTTGGAAACTAAATTGTATACTTCTTTAACACATAGGTTAGAGAAGTGGTCAAAGAGGAAATTAAAAAAAGATGCTTGAACTGTATAAAATGAAAACACAACATATAAAAGTTTATGGGATGCCATTAAGGTTGTACTTGGAAGGAATTTTATAACATTAAATGCTCATATTAGAAAGGAAGAAAGGTCTTACCACAATAACCTCACTGCCACCTTAAAAAATAGAAAAAGAACAAAGCAGAAATAAGGAAATAATAAAGATCAGAACAGAAATCAGTGAAATAGCAAACAGAAAAACAATAGAGGAAATCAATAAAACCAAAAGCTGGTTCCTTGAGAATATCAATAAAATCGGTAAATGTCTAGTTAGACTCATCAGGAAAAAACGACAGAAGACACAGATTACTAATATCAGGAATGAGAGACGATGTGACATCACAACAGATTCCATAATTATTAAAAGAATAATAAGGGAATGTCATTAAAAAAAACCTTAGTGCCAAAAAATTTGACAACTTAAGTTAAATAGACAAATTTTTTGAAAATTTTGAAAATTTTTTGAAAGACACAGCTCAATTAAAAAAAAAAAGATAAGTTGAAAAAGCCCTATAACAACTAAAGAAATTGAATTCGTGGTTAAAACTTTCTCACAAAGAAAACTCTAGGCCCAGAAACCTTCACTATTGGATTCTACAAATATTTGAGGAAGAAATAGTACCAATTCTATAAAAAAAACTCATCCAGAGACTTGAAGAGGAAGAAATACTTTCTAACTGATTCTATCAGGCCAACATTACTCTGATACCAAATCATACAAAGATATTACAAGAAAACTACGTTATCAGAACTTATTAACATTAGTGTCACTAAAGTTTGGTATACAACCCTCCACTGCTAAATTTGACTGGCTTAAAAAAAAAAAAAAGAAGAACTACAGATCAATATTCCTCATGAATACAGATGGAAAAAGTCTAAACAAAATTTTACCAATACAAATCCAAGTCTATCAAATGGATAATACAAGTTGACCAAGACATTGTTAAGAGAATGAAAAAGCAAGCCATAGATTGAGAGAAAATGATTATTATGCATATAACTGATAAAGTACTTGCATTTAGACTATATAAAAAACTTTAACATTCAATAATAAAAATTTTTTCAAATGAGAAGATTTGGACAGGTATTTTACCAAATACCAAATACCAGGTGTTTACCAGCCACACATATGTGGATGGCAAATAAGCACATTAAAATATGTCCAACATCAGTAGTAATTGGGAAAATAGAAATTGAACACGTAATGAAATAGCATTATACTCCTACTGGAATGCTACAATTTTTTTAAAAGACTGACCATACCAAGTGTTCGTGAGGCCATGGAGGAACTGCAACACTCACTCACACGCTGCTGGTGGAATATAAAATGGTACAACTACTTTGGAAAACAATTTAATGGTTTCTTAAAAAGTTAAACATATACTTGCCATATGGTCCAGCTATTATATCCTTAGGTATTTATCCAAAAGAAAAAAAAATAATTTTCACTCAAAGACACATACGTGCATGTTCGTAGCAGCTTTATTAGTAACAGCCAAAATTGTAAACAACTCAAATGTTCATTGTCATGTGAATGAATAAACAAAATATGAGCTATCCTTACAATAGAATAAAGGAAATGAGCTATTGATATAACATGGGTGATTCCCAGAATAATTACAATTAGTGAAACACGAGGGAGTATGTAGTGCATTAGTACTCCATTTATAGAACATTCTAGAAAGTGTAAGTTAATTTATAGTGACAGAAAGCAAATCAGGTGTTATCTAGAAATGGAGACAGGAGGCTGGGAAGGGCAGAGGGAAGGATTGCCAAGGGACACGAGTAAACTTTTGAGAGTGATGAATATATTCACTATGTTGATTTGTAACAATAGTTTCATAGACAAGCATATATATATGTCAAATCTAATTGTACACTTTATGTAGTTTGTTGTTTGCTAATTATACTTCAATAAACTATTTAAAGAAGGCACAAGCAATAAAATAATTTCCACAGCATAGTGGAAAACTTTCAAAAGAAAACGAAAACCGTGGCATGAAGATATGTTTGTTTCAAGACAATGAAAATATGGCGCAAAATCATATGATTTAAATAAACAGTGATAGAAGAACATTAATGGGATATTATAGTGCCTCATTAAAATGATACTTCTATCACATGACACTAATTTAAAATAGCATGTAAATAATGTATGCACCATTTTAATAGATGCATGGCAGTAGGCGAACTGACAGGGGAGAAAAGCATGAGGTGGGTTTACATCTCATTACCAACACTTACTAGCCATGTATGCTAAATTCCCTAAACTTAGGTTTCTCATACGTAACGTGAGGATATCAATAACTTCCCGGAAAAGTTGTGAAAATGAAATGTGAAACTGTAAAGACTGTGCCTGAGACACAGTAGATACTCAATAAAAGATACTTTCTAAAAAGCTGTAAAATGTGTGTGTGTGTCTGTGTGTGTTTTGTGTAGAATGCAGAGCCAGCATCTGCACTTGGAAGAGGGTGACAGTTTCAAGCAGCGCTTGTTCTCACCAGTAACTAACCCCAGCAGGAAGGAGGAGCTGGGGGTGGGAAAAATGGGGCTTTAAGGTTCCATGTTACAAGTGAGAACTTTCCCACATGTTAGGACATTTGTGTTGAACATGGAAATGTTTTCAGTTTTTGGAGGAATCCAGATGACTGAGGGAGCCCTTTTTAAAACCCCCATATGCCTCGCTCTCAGACATGATCGATGATACACAAATCTCATTCTACAGAGAGACAAATTAGGGGATAGTTTTTCACTTGACAGAAGGGATTACCGTATTTGCTTTGCTAATGGATGGGACTTGGGTGATAGCTATTTTCTAAGCATAGCTCTTCCACGGAGCCACATTTTCCACATTTCCTTTTGCATTCAGCGTTTGAGGAACACATTTGTTGCGTACATTGAAGAGGACTGTGTTTACAAATCATGTCCCAAATCAACACTTGTAGATCTAAACGGTGCTAACTGGAGAGAAAGGTGGTTCAGTGTGTTCAGTGTGTGTGGGAGTTAGTTAGGATTGTGGGTGGAACATAATTAACAGAAGCGGCCGGTGGGGACTGGCTCCCAGCAAATCATTTCCTTGCCTACCGATTTCCTACCCAGCAGAATCTTGGGGGTCATATTAGTGACTAGACACAAATAATGGGCTTCTTAGAGTTTCAGATTTGAACCGAGAGTTGAACTTTTGCAAATGTGACTAAGACCCACCAGCTCTATAGTAAATTTGGGCCCAGCATCAGGTACACGGCAGAAGGCAAACCCTGGCTGGAAAGTTTCGCTTTACTTTTGCATTTTTATTGTCACGATTTTTCACAGTTTGCCCCATGCCACCTCGTTACTTAATTCCCCACACCTCAGAGGGAAAATGTGTAATATTTTAATATTTATGTTACAGATACTTAAGATTATGTTTCTGTATAGGTGTTGCCAAGAGAGTCAAGCCAACTTTTGTTTATAGAGGGTAGAAAATATAAATCTGTCTAAAATCTTTCATGAAATGAAGGTCTTAATATTTCCAAAGAGTTGATTTTGGTGCTACTCTTGGAGAGCCTTAGAGAAGGGTTGTCAATACAAGGCGTCATTGTTTTAGGTTTCCTATCCATGACTCGCTTTTTTCCCCAACTTCCCTCTCTTTTGGCAACTTCTCCTCACATTCTGTCCTACACTTGGCCCTGAGTCAGTTGAAAGCTTTGCAAGTTGATTTTCCATTCCCATCTGAATTTTAGCTTAGCTGTAGAACTGTTTTCCATGTGTTTTTAATCATTTGTCCATGTGTTATGAGCTTATAGGGACAATATGGTTCCCCCAAGCTGCCTGCATTGTATAAGCAGAAACTGGCAAGGTGGCCAGTGGGGGAACAGTTTTCAGACAGATGCCCCTACATTCATTTCTGTTGGTGATACACCACCCCCATCTTCCAACTGGAGTGAAACAATTTACAAGCTGCATAAAGTTACCCAACAGACATACAGTCCTCTGGCATGAGTTACCTTTTTTTAGGGGTGTGATTATCCTTCAGGGGAGACGTGCCTGGGAACTGTGGCTGGTGTGACAAAGTTCAAAGGCCTACTCTGAGACTGTGGCCAGGCTGGGAAATAAAGAATGGTTTATTCCCAGATTCAGTGGAAATTTGATTTTAAAATAGAGTCTAAACACAGAGAATTAAGGATAAGTTCTCCAGGACAAAGGGATACCTCTTAGAAAGCAAAGCACAACAAGGATTTATGTCAGAAGTTTCTGTTCACATTTTTATTGGATTCGGTATGTTAAAACAAACATTCGTTAACCTCCTAACTGTAGAGTGAGGGGCCAGGAAGGGGAAAGAAATGGAAAAACACATTAAACAAAATCCCTGTTCTCAGAGTTGCTGACAATGCAGTCTTCAGCGAACACAGTCCCTGCCTTTGTGGCGTCTTCTCTTTCTGATTAGGAAGACACACACGGACTCAAATTAAGCCAACCCCAGGAAAACACTAAATGAGTAAAGAAGGAACCTGGCTTCCAGAGTCCCAAATAAATCTCAGTATTATGGGTGAGATGGCTCCCTTGTAAATCCTCTCTTACCTGGGGAGCTGGCTAGATGAAAGGTCTGCTTTTGTAGCTTAAAACTTCAAAGTCCTCATAGTTCTTTTGCCCACTCTGACCTCCCTCTTTCTCTAATTTTTTTCAGGACCAATTTCAATAGAAATGAGTTTCATGTTGTGGAGTGTTCAAACGGCTATGGGGGATCCTGGGAAGGAGGTCTTAAAGGAGTGCTGGAGCAAAAGGCGGACTCCAGTGGGTTGCTATGGGAGTGGATGGGAGAAAGGAGAGGCCGGGTTTGGACAAAGCCTTCCAAACATCTGGTGAAGGCAGAAGACAACAGTGAAGAGCAGAACTGAAAACTTTCATGGAATCAAGAAAATCTGAAACAATCAAACATTATAGAAAAGCAGCCAGGAGAGTGAAGGAATTCGACAGTATGGGAGGGGGGTACTGTTCAGTAAAGGAGATCGGGAAGGATGTGATTCCGAGAGCAGAGTGGAAAGGAGAGATGAACCGGTATGGTTTGACGGTCAGACGTGAGGAAACTCTCCTATGCGATAGCTTCTATCTTCCTCTGCAGAAGAAGGGGCAGGTCATGGGCCAAAAATGATGAAACAGGCAGAGCATTCAAAGGTTTAAGATAATTAGAGATGATTTAAAATAAGCTACATAGAGAATGAAAAGCAAGTTGACTAGAGTAAAAAGAAAGATTGCTGGGCAGATTTGAGGGTTCAGGTGAGACAGAAAACGATTTATATAGAATCAATTTTTGCCATTTTCTTTGTCTCTGAAAGCATTTCATATCCTAGGTGTGGGTGCAGGCAAGGTGGGCAGCTGGGTGTTTCCAGGGTTGGACTTTTACTAGATGGGTGTAACAGAAGGGAAAAGGGATAAGGGAGTTGGGAATATCTCAGAAGTTTGAAGTGATGGATCACAGAATCCAAGTTGGGTAGGAAAGGAAGTGAAGAACAAGGAACTTACAGATGTTATTAATTAATGAAATCATTCATTATTAAACTGAAACTTGGGAGCACTTACTAAGTGACAGGAACTGCACCACAGCCTGAGACGGGGACTAAGAAAGACATAGCCCCTACTTTCATGGACTTGATGATCTAAAGTGGAGATAGATGTTAAACAAATGTTCACATGGAAAGTTGTTTAATTACAATTGTATTTAATTGCAATTGTATAGTTATTTAATTACAATTGCACTATGATAGGGATACAGTAGAGAACAGGTGCTGTAGGAGCAACTGAGTGAGAGAACTGAAAGAACAGAATGTTGTCATAGGAGAGTAGAATGTGAAATTCAAAATTTAGAGGTGGAGAGTTCTTGGTAATAACAGGAGTCAGAGGTAATGGGAGCGGGGAAGCCAACTGGAGTGCGGGTCATCAGATTTCAGCCAGGGCACTGAATGGGACACTCAGGTGATACTGATGGCAGATTATTGGTCAGACCCACCCACGTGGACACTGAAGTCACCTAGGATGATAGTGGAATTTGGGGTGAAAGGAAAGGCCATGGGCTAGATGAGGAAGCCAAGCAAGCAATATTATCCCTGGACACACTTATGGACATAATGTGCCTGAGATCATATAGTTTACAAGCTGTAACACAAATCCAGGAATCAGATCTAGTTATTCTGGCTTAAAGTTCAGAGTCACTTCCACTTATGTTACTCATCTCTGAGATCAGGTTTTTGCAGTATAAAAACCAATCAAGGTGGCCGGGTGCGGTGGCTCACACCTGTAATCCTAGCACTCTCAGAGGCCAAGGTAGGAGAATAGCTTGAGGTCAGGAGTTCGAGACCAGCCTCAGCAAGAGTGAGACCCCTGTCTCTACTAAAAATAGAAAGAAATTAGCTGGACAACTAAAAATTTATAGAAAAAATTAGCCAGGCATGGTGGCACATGCCTGTAGTCCCAGCTACTGGAGAGGCTGAGGCAGAAGGATTGCTTAAGCCCAGGAGTTTGGGAGGCCAGCTCATGCTGCCTCTGCCTACTTCTCAGATTTGCAGGAGCCCTCTCTGCACACTTGGTGAGTAGCTGATTGGACACATTTAGGTTTTGTCCATGACTTGTGCACAGTAATAGATATATTCCCAGTTTAAAAAGAAAAACCAAAAAAAAAACTTCTCAATGGTTTGGGGATGTTTGGACAGAGCAGGAAGATCACTGAAACTACAAACAGAAAAATCTAATCTTTACAAGACAACTTAGTCTTCACTGCCTAGAAGTGGAAATGGGGCTTCCATTTCCACTTTCCAAACAGAAACGGCTGTTTGTCCTTTTCCACTGGTTACACATTTTGGTCTATTTGGGTGACAGTTAAAAAAGATGGAATAAAGAAACTCGTAATAGTGGTTGCCTTCATGGCAAGGACAGGCAGCCTAGGCGGGGGGCAGGGGGTCTCCCTTCTGAGAGTCTGGAAGAGGGATAGAAAATGTAGCTGTTACTGTCCTCTCACAGGCACACCGGGGAGCTCAGAAAAGACATGGAGACTCACAACCTCAACGTGTCTTGTGAGTTGCTAGGCCCTGTTTTCTTGCCCATTCTGTGGAAGTGTCACTAGCATATGGAAACATATTTTATTTAGGTATCCTCATGAAGCTCTTTAGGGTTCCTGAAGACATCTCAGTGCCTAAGAAAACCAGGTCAAGTTGAAAACAGAGTCAGATCATGCTGAGCATGAGCTGTAAATTGAAATGAATCAACTCTGAGACTGGCCCCTCTGGCTCCTATATACGCCTGAGGTTGGCCCAGGAAGTGGACTTGGCGGGCTTGGGCTCACTCACGTGAGTAAGCTCCAGCCTGCCTTTCACTGTGGCATTTGCTACTAAGCACACCAACAACTGGGGATGCTGTCTCCTCACAACAGCTTCCTGCTGTGTCTAGAGGTCTCCTCTGGACCTACCTCCATTTGGTTCATCCAAATTGGGAGGTGACTATGTGCCTGTATCAACTGAAGACCAACAGGGACAACATATTCTTGCTAAAAGCCACGAAATATCTGTTTATGTTCTTGAGAGTAGACTGCAACCTATCACATACGTGGCTTTAGAATTGATGAAAAGACACAGTGGTTAAAGGTAAAAGGTGAAATTCATCTGCCCTTAGCTGTAAAAGACAGAGATCAGAGACAGGTTTATGTTCCATCGTTCTCATCATAGAAGGCTTTACTTTGCTAGATTTACTTTTCAGGATATTTGCACATTTTCTCAACAGGAATGACAAAAACAGCAAAAGGAAATTTTCCATGAGTGATTTTTAAATGGCATTTATAAGCACCAAAATTAGGATCAGAGGAAGGGAAGTTTAGGACTAAAGCAAAGTTAAAAATGGATAACTGGGCCTGGCTCGGTGGCTCACGCCTGTAATCCTAGCACTTTGGGAGGCCGAGGCGGGTGGATCACTCAAGGTCAGGAGTTCGAAACCAGCCTGAGCATGAGAGAGACCCCATCTCTACTAAAAATAGAAAGAAATTAATTGGCCAACTAAAAATATGCAGAAAAAATTAGCCGGGCATGGTGGCATGTGCCTGCAGTCCCAGCTATTCAGGAGGCTGAGGCAGAAGGATCGCTCGAGCCCAGGAGTTTGAGGTTGCTGTGAGCCAGGCTGATGCCATGGCACTCTAGCCCGAGCAACACAGTGAGCCTCTGTCTCAAAAAAAAAAAAAAAAAAAAAAAAAAGGATAACTGGCATGACTACAGATGAGACAATAAAGTTAAAGGATATATAATACCACTAGACTATCTAACCTGCTTGAGGGCAGTGTCCAAGTTTTAATCATTTTCAATCATCTCCCAGTGTCTAACAGGGTTCTTGATCCCCAAAGTGAATCTTCTACAAATTTAAGTTCAATGGAAATTATTTCAACTGTACACTAGGTTAAGTGATTTCAGAGCCAGGCAACCTGAGACCCCAGATGGAATCTCTGGGATAGTCTTCAGTTTTGGGAAATGCTAGATACTATGATTGATAGCAATGAGAATTTCAGTTTCTGAAAAGTAAAGCTTAAAAGGAATCAGGAACTGTATCATAGTTGGCCACACCAGATTTATTACGGGGGGCCTAGTGGCTGGCTTTGGAAAGCTTATTGCATTGGATGGCTGGGGGAATTTAAATAGCAACTAGCTAAAAAAAAAAGTTGCTTTAAAAATAATGGCAAATACAAATGCTCATTTAGCTCAACAATAACTAAATAGTAACTTTAATTAATACCACATAGGTTCTATGGATATTTGGCATGAGTAAACTATATATCTCTTCTCATAGAACTCGGTAAAATGATGGTCTATTTTAAAATAGTTCATTATTGTAGGTAAAGGCACATACTTGAGGCTTTATTTCACAGAAATCAGGCATGACTATCAACAAGAACGTAAATGCTTGGAAAAAAGACTCCAAGGGGTCACTTCTTAGAAAGGAAGCTTAATCAGTACTGAAAAAAGGGGGACAAATTCCAGGATTATTTATATTAACAAAAGCAAGGAATATGGTGAATATAAGAAAGTATTGTATCAATTCCCAGTGGAAATACTGTTCCAATTATGTGGTGAATTGATTGAATTCAATTCTGGGGCATCAGTTTTGTGACTGTTTCTCATACTGTTGACTGATTTAAGATAGTTTTGAATGATAGTCATTTAAAAAACTGTCCTTTGATCCCTGAAGATTCACATTTGTCTCAATCTTCATTTAGCCTGAACATTAATTACTATGTAAGGGAATAAGGGAAGATGATGTGGATTCAGAAAGGTAAGGAACTGACCAGCCAGCTTCATGACCAAAGCTATCAAACCTGGTTCTTGAATCCACTGTTCTCACGTCTGGCTCTTTACTTAAAGAAAGAAAAAAAATCAATAGGGTGGCTGAAGGGAGACACTTCCCCAGCCTCACCGAAGATTGATAAGCTGTCAGTCTACTTAAGATCCTGCTGAGAACTATGTGAACAATTGGAAGAGCCTATCTGATGACTGACCAGTTGTGAAATTTAGCACTCAGTAATTGATTCTTAATATGAGAGGATTAACTTGGGAATTGTCAGTTTCCAGGTGTGGAAAAGGAGAATGTGTTGTTACTCAGTTACCATACAAAAATCAACAACCCTAATTTACATGTAAGTAAGAAGCAATAAGTCCTCTGCTCAACAATGTCAACATCTTTCTATCTCTTCTCTTCCTTTCCTTATAATTTTGATGTGTTTATTTGGTGAGAGAGAGAGAGAGAGTGAGAAAGAGCCTTCTTAAAGGCCTGGGCTTTTGCTAAATGTTTGCCTTTAATTTTTATCTGATATACTTACTTCTCTCATAAAAATGTATCTCATCTTCTGTTCTATCCCAGCACAATGCAGATGTACAGCAAATGTTAACTGACTCTAGTCCTTCTTCTAACAACACTGATGGGAAATCTGGGCAAAGAATGTGTTGTTTTTTCTAATCCTGCTCCTTAAATCTCAGACAAGAGTTAAACTGTCAGCTAATTACCCCCTGGGGCCAGGCTTTCACTGGGGCCTTTTAAATACACAAAACCAAAGGGAAAGCTGGACACCATTAGCACTACATAATTCAAGCAAACAATAAATGTGTTTACTCTGCCTGGCTACTGACCACCTGCCTTCCCATCCTAGCAGGCAGGTGTCTATATACGGGATTGCCTCGTTCACAGTCCTGCAGAGAGTGAGCCTCTCCTTCAGGCCTTGGGCTCTGCGACTCCGAAAGAGGCTCCTGGCAGCATGCATCTCCTCTTACTTCAGCTCCTGTTGCTCCTGCCTCTAGGAAAGGGCGGATGGCACCTGGATGGCCGCCAGGATCAGAGAGCTCTTTCCCTTGTCCTGCTAGAAAGGAATCGAAGAGAGCTCCCCATCGGCAACCATGAGGAAGCAGAGGAGAAGCCAGATCTGTTTGTGGCAGTGCCACACCTAACAGGCACCGGTCCTGCAGGGGACGGCCAGAAGCAGGGAGAGAAGATGCTGTCCAGATTTGGCAGGTTCTGGAAGAAGCCAGAGAGAGAACTACACCCACGCAAGGACTCAGAGAGTGAGCACTTCCCACCTGGGACCCAGCCCCTCACCCAGCCAACGGACGGGACGAAAATGGAGAAATCTCCTCTTCGGGAAGAAGCCAAGAAATTCTGGCACCACTTCATGCTCAGAAAAAGTCCAGCCTCTCAGGGGGTCATCTTGCCCATTAAAAGCCATGAAGTACATTGGGAGACCTGTAGGACAGTGCCCTTCAGCCAGGTATGTGCTCTGCGGGGAGAGCAGATAAGAGTTTTCAGGAGGAAGGTGGACAGCTGGGGTGGATGGAGAGGAGGGGAAAGGCTGTCAGGGCCCTGGGTCTCGCCTAACTTCAGATTTGGTCCTTGGGTGTTCATCATAGAATTTGGCAAAGGTTCAATTTCCTTCTAACCTTTCTGTTGTTTCTTGGCATTCTGGAAATGCTGCACAAATGATGGTCCTGTCAATATCAGCGTCACTCATATTCATGGCACAAAGCTTTGTTTCATTTATTTATTTTTATATTGGGGATGATCAATCAAGAGAGATAAGTCAGACTGTACCCTCAGTTAGGAAACTTGGAATTTAGAGCAATCACCAGAACTTCTCTGTAGCTATATTAACACTCTCTATTAGGATGTGGGTGAGCAGGTCAAATTCATCTGTAGATAAGGTAAGATACACTGAACTATGCTTCAAACACCCTCACATTCATTTATTATGGTCCTAATCCCTACATTTCACACCTAACTACTTCATAGGTTTATTAAGGGCTTCTTTAATAGCTTGTCAAAGCTATTCAACTTTAAAAAGTCTATCCCACAAACTCAAAGTATGTTTAAGTTCGCAGGCAAAAGTTGTCATATCATTTCTGGTATTATCATAGCAAAAAATAATTTAGTTTCATTTATTTTCTCACAAGCTTTCAAAAAATCATCTCAATGTGAAATCACATCTCTCCCCTTAGAAATATCTTTCTCCTGATTCATGCCGTGTTGGCTGCTTTGTAGTTATCATAATCAATTCCACACTATTGAGACAAGGGGGGCATTCTATTATCTACTTCCTTCAGTCCTGGCAACCCTCACATTGCAAATGTTAAATTAAAATTGAGAACTTGCATCAGGTCCTTAAACATGAAGATAATGAACCAAAAACAACACAGGGTAGAATAAAATTTTACAGTCCGGTAATGCTACCCAATTAAGCCAGCGGTATTATAGGGCAATTGACTGTGCAAGGCAGTTAAGTATTCTGCTTGGAAAGGCAAGGATATGTAGCAATGACAAGTCAATTATCGAATAATAATGACTGCTTTGTTGGCCCACGTGCAATTAGAAAATTACTTCTAAGAATTGGGCAGTCAAATTTCCTTTGAAATTTTTATTTTGAATTTTATTGCTAATTAAATTAAAATGAAGGCGTCCGACTCTTACATATTTTGAAAGGCACATAAAGCTAGGTGTATGGGGTTATGAGAGAGGCAAAGGTGATGTAATGCATGAGGATTTGCAGGAGTAAGCATTGCAACTCTGTTGCATGCAACTTCATAGATTTGAATGCATTACAACGCCCTGCAAAAATAGAATAGAATTAAACTCATCCTATTCCAATCTATATTATGATCAATTGAAAACCAACATGTATTGAGAACCTACCATGCACAAAGCACTATGAAGCTTAAACAAGTAAGGCACATTACATATATAAGAAAATTGCCATTAGAATTTTTCCAATTCGTCCCATCCAATTAGACAAAATTTCTTAAAGTCGTGCACTTATAGTGTGGCATAAAATATTTTCATGTTAACTTAGGAATTTCTTAAAGGTTAACTCAATAATTTACTCAACAAAGAAAATTTAGTTGAGGTAGCTCTATGCCCTTATAGACACCATCACTCAGATATTGCAAAATGTATCCCAAATTGGAAAGCTTTGGAAGTTTTAGTCTCAATTGTCCTCAGACTTACAGTCTACAGCTTCTGCATCATGTGTGTTAAAGAAATGACTCAAGATAACAAATGTGAATGTGTTTGCCTTTTAGACTATTACCCATGAAGACTGTGAAAAAGTGGTTGTCCAGAACAATCTTTGCTTTGGGAAATGTGGGTCTGTTCATTTGTCTGGAGCTGCACAGCACCCGCATATCCTCTGCTCCCACTGCTCGCCCACCAAGTTCACCACGATGCACTTGCCTCTGAACTGCACTGACCTTGCCCCTGTGGTCAAGGTGGTGATGCTGGTGGAGGAGTGCCAGTGCAAGGTGAAGGCGGAGCATGGAGATGGACACCTCCTCCATGCTGGCTTCCAGGATTCCTTTATCCCAGGAGTTTCAACTTAACAAGCTATCCCACTATGACCTTTGAAAAGCAAAACCACAACATCAAAGGTGCTGATTATTCAGTCTGAAAATGTTAAGTGGGTACATAATATTTTAAGAGAAAGGTGGCTTAAAAAAGTAGCTTTAAGATAGGATGACTTAGAGAAAATAGTTTTTATCTAGTTATGGGTATATGTTTGGGATCTAGTCTTGGCTCTGCCACTAACTGGTCATAGAATATTAAGTAGTAGACGCTTCTTCCATCTAAAGTTTTTCATTTATAAATGAGGGACTCAACCTAGATGATTGACAAAGTCCTTTCCACTACTACTAATATTCCCAATCTATTTTCTCCAAGCCTTCCATGTAAAGAAGGAAAAGAAATAAACTAGACCATAAAAATGTGCTTCATTAATAGCTTGTCAAATCGTCAGCAAAAGAGAAACAAAAAAGAAAGGAAAAGTTGGAGTACTTTTTAAAAAGGATTTCTTATACTTATAGCTGCCTTCACAACTCAGGCAGTGTTTTATTTGACTTCTACAGATAATTAAGACTTTCCATAGAAAGAAGTAAGGAGTGACTTGCTTGATTGCCTCTTGTTTCCTGATACTCCATATAAAGTTCTTAATGTCAGGTCTCTGGCTTTGAAGAAGGAACACTGATGTTACTTTTAGTAGTTTACGTAGGGGAGCAGAATGATCACTGGTAGCCAAACAAGTATGTAAATTATGAGGAAGAAAAATATATGACTGGTACCAGATTTAAAGATCAATCCAGGGATGCTAATGAAAGTAACCAAAAAATTTCAATAGATGTCAAGTGAAATAAACTGCGAATTATTTAAAATGGAAACAATTTACTGGTGAAAATTCTTATTCACATGCATTTTGAATTAGGTAGTAAAGTTTCTGAGTTTGGTTGACTGTTTTTTACTATTGAATAAAACTTTGTACTATAAATTTTATTCAGCAAATGCGAAAATTACAAGTTCTGAAAAATATTCTGACTATTTTAATGAATTAAATTTTAGCATTGTGAAGCATTGTGAAAAATATTCTTATATTTTGTCCCTATTTGTTTTGCCTGTCTCATAAGGGCACTATCAGGAGAATACCCAGCTAGAAACGTTTATGAAATGTCTTCATGGGCTTATGACACTGGCCAAACGGTTTCTTTTGACTCCATAAGCAGTTTTCTTTTTATGTCCTTCAACTATTCTCTTTTAGCAATTGCCTCTCCCTTGTCTGTATTCATTGGAATGCACATATTGTGCAGAACTGGCTTTCCCAATCCGGATTACTTTTTCTATAATAATTCTTTATTCATTTTTAAAAAGTATTTGAATTCTTTAGATTCCTTTACTTTTAGTACAAACACACATGCACAAAAATGTTTCCCAGAGTAATGACTATTTTTTTAAAAAGAAATCAATTTATAATTTAATTCTATTCCCCTATAATCACACCATCTTACATGGTATTCCAAAGAAGCAAATACATTTATATTTAGTGTATATTATGCAACCCATCAATGTGAATATGAGCTACAGAGATACACATGTGGCATTTACATCAGAATATGTTACACCCTTTGGTGGTCAAAGACAACCTAATTGGCCAAGATATGGTCATAAGGATAAAATTGTTAAGCATTAATGATACCCCAGCTGGTCAATATATTTTGGTGCCAAAAGCTATTGAGCAGCTGTCCTGTTTGCAATTGCCGAACCCTGATTATATAAACCTATCTCTGCCAGTTGGACTCTCCTTCTCCTCCTCCCTACATACTTGTAAATCCCTTTTATCTATTCTTGCAAATAGATCTCAGACCTAAGCCCCTAACAATTAAGCTTTATTCAAACTTGGGTCTCTCCTTCCCTCACATGTAAATTCAAGACGGGATAGCTGATAGTCATATCAGAGCTTCCTTTCATAGAGTAATCGCCCATATTCATTCATTTTTTACCTACAAAAAAAATTTCCCATATTCAGTCATTTTTTACCTACAAACAAGGTAGTTTGTGATGATTCAACATAATACAGGGGAGCATAAGAAACAGACAGAAAATACTCAAATATTGAACATCTATTTTTTTTTTCTTAGAGAGGGGGTCTCACTCTGTCACTCAGGTTGGAGGGCAGTGCCTTGATCATAGCTCACTGTAACCTTGAACTTCTGGACTCAAGAACCTCCTGCCTCAGCCGCCCCAGTAGCTATGATAACAGGCATGTGCCACCATGCCCAGTCTCAACCATTGTTCGCAGCCTGGTTTTAAGCTCCTGGGCTCAATAGATGCTCCCATCTCAGCCTCCTGAGTCACCGGAATTGTAGGTGCGAGTCACTGCACCTGGCTTGAACACGTGTTAAGCGCCAGATATTGAGCTGTGTCTTTTACAAAAGTATACAACTTAATCCTCGCAAAAACCACATAAAGTAGGTAATCACCCTATTTTACTGGTGAGGAAAGTAAGCCTTAAAAAGCATAAGCAACTTACTTAAGATCATTTTAAGCCTATATTCCATTAATATTTGGCTTAAAATATTTTCTCATTTGTTCTCGGTCAGTTTAGATTGAACTCTCGCAGGTCTCTTGCCTATAACCTCGAAACTAATTTCTTTTTACCTCTTATCTAGCTCTCATATCTGATCCGTGCTGTCTCTTGAAAAAGGAATCATTCCTACCCAGGTCAAGTTCTCAGCCAAACATTGCCCTGACTTGATTGGTCCTTGTGGCAAGTCCCTTCATGAATCTTGGTCTCATTTTCCTCCTGTAAAAAATAAGGCTGATGATAATTACCTCAAAATTACTGTGATGATCAAGTATAGGTAACAGCACTTCAGAGAGCTTTAGATCCTGTAAAGCTACAAGGGGTTAATTTACTCTTCTCCATTTAGGCTTTCTATTTTTTTTAAAAAAATTTGTTTTGAGAACTTCAAAAAAAAAAAAAAAGAATAATATAGTGCTCAAATTCTCATCATCAGAATAAATAGTTAATATTTTGCCGTCTTTTGCTTCTGTTCTATCTGTTTAAAAGAAATAAATAATTTCAGATAAAAATAAGTAAAATTCCTTCTATTATCATGCTAGGTACCATTTCCCAAGCCTCTGCCATTCAATACCCCACTCCCTGAAAATTTCTGTTTATACTTTTAACTCCCTTTTATATTTCTGCAAACTTACATAGGCATCCATAAATAATACATAGTATTATTTTTGTTTATATTCTCCTTTATTCGGTGGCTATTTATTTGTCCACCATGAGCAAGATACAGCTGTGAGTGCTGCGAATACAGAAAGGGAGGAAGTCAGACAAGATCGCTGCTCCCACAGAGCTTAGGTTCTAGTGGGAAAGACATGCAATTTAAAAAAATCAATCGATGCCTCAATCAATCAACTGAAAAGGAAGAATGTCAGATGGCTGTAAGTGATGTGCAAAGAATTAAAATAGAGAAGTGTGCTAGAGATTGATTACTTTAGATTGAGCGATCTCAGAGGGGTGACATTAAAGCTGTGCACTTTGAGTTACATACATGATATTCTCTATGAATTGTTCTACGATGGGTTTTTTGTTTGTTTGTTTGTTTTTGCCAAGCACGATTCTGGCTTGTTTTTACAACAGCTTTTGGAGTTTTTTTTCATACATATATTTCTTCTCTAGTCCAGAAACCTGACATTAAGTATTCCCTACAGATAGAGTAGTTAACCCAGCTTTGATCATTTATTTTCTCAATGTAAACAATTTCCTTAACTGGTCCATTTAATTTCTAATTAAGAATGCTTTTTATTCTTTGAATTTTTACAGATGATTTATTCTATGCATGACACTGTGCTAAGTACTTTGGGATGTTCAAAGGTAAATAAGATACATTTCCTGTCACCTGGAGCTTACAATGTAGTAGTAGAGATGACATATGCAAATTGTAAGGCAATAATAGTAATAAGGTCTACAAATTATTGAGCCTTGCTATGTGTTCAGGTGCTTTCTATTCCTTATCTCCTAGAAGTAGACATGACAAACTCATTTTTTTTTTACAAGGAGAATGAGAGTCAGAGGGATTCATTCATTGAGTTCACAAATATTTATGAGTATCTATGATGAGCCTTTCCACAGGGCTGGGTACAAAGAATATAAATAAATGAATATGTGATTATCTAAATATAATCCTTGACTTTAAGAAGCTTACCATCCAGGAACAAGTAACTATGTGTTTTTGCTGCTTGTTTACTCTTCCATATAGCCTAGAATGGTGATCACTCCACCACAACCTGCTCCCAAGCTTGAACACCACCTTCCCAGTGAAGCCTTCCTGAACCCTCAGACAAGGTCAAGTTCACCTCTTCCGTGATCTCATGGTGCTGTATACCTTTGCTTCATAACACTCATCTGAGTTTATAATTATACCTTTATTCATGTCATTATTAATAAAATTATAAGCTCCATGAGAGCAGGGATCATAGTGAGGCTTCTTTCCCATTGTAATCAATGACTAGGAAAGAACCAGCACACTGTAGGTACTCAATAAATATATTTGGCCTGCATGAAAGAAACAAAATCAATAGATATCATTTACTGGAGGCATATTGTGTGTGTGTCAAGGACTGTGTCAGGCTCTTTATACACATCATTTTATCTAATCCTCATGAAACCCTATGAGGCAGGGAGTATTGTACCATTTTATAGATGAGGATGCTAAGGTGCATGTAAATAAATAACTTTCCCAAAGTATCACTGCTAGGGAGTAGCAGAAGCTGAATGACTTCAAAGCTCAAGCTCTTTCCTACTGTGCCACATTGTCTCAAGATAGCAAAGATAGAAATATAGATAAATACATGGATATTTGTATACATACATATATATATGCACATATAAAATTGTGCATATATACACATATAATACATATATAGATATATGTGTACATATATACACATATAATATGTATATACACACATAAATCAGAGTTGAATATTTGATTCATCCACTACTCTATCCTTTCTCTGATTCCCATAACCCATTATCCATGCTTATCTTAAAGCACATGTAACAGTAAAACACAGCTCGGAATGTATTAAATTACAAAAGGATTTCCTATTTCACTAGCAAGAAGCTTGGAGGGCAGCTAGTTCCCTGGCTGGTCAAGTCAGCATCTCTACCATTTCAAGGGCTTGGGTCACTTCCACCTTTCTGCTCTGTCACTCCCAGCATGTCCCACACAAGCTAAAATTTCTCTCAGTCACAATCCGGCAGCTGTAGTTCCAGACGTCATATTTCACCGTTCACACACCAATGTCCATAGTAGAAAAAAGGGATTCTCTCCCACTTGCATCCTTTTAAAATAATTGAATAAAATCAGTTACATCTAAGATGATGGAACAATGGAGCAAAACCTTTGCTTTGACAAAGAATACAGGGAAAATAGCTGTTGGATAGCCAGAGCTGTTGCCACTTTTTGTCATTTACCGGTGTTTATTTCCCCGCTTTGTCTTTCTCTCTAGATTGTAAACTCCTCAACAGAAATTCCAATATATTATACATCTTTGTTATCCTTCTGTTTCTATTACTATGTATGTTTTATATTCATATATACATAAACATATACACACATACATAAAATGTGTAATTTTTAATATTTTATAAGGGGTAAATGCTCAATGTTTAGCAACATATAAGCTAAATGAATGAGTTTCGGGAGCCACTCTTAGAAAGATAGGTAGTGTACATAGAGTGGGGAGATTTGAATAGGAGCCAACACACTGTAAGAATGTATTTGGGCTGGGCGTGGTGACTCACGCCTATAATCCTAGCACTCTGGGAGGCCAAGGTGGGAGGATTGCTCAAGGTCAGGAGTTCAAAACCAGCCTGAGCAAGAGCGAGACCCCGTCTCTACTAAAAATAGAAAGAAATTAATTGGACAACTAAAAATAGATAGAAAAAAT
>CAUYRT010085718.1:0-12845 GCA_963574885.1 Lepilemur ruficaudatus | reverse complement strand
CGCGCCCGCGCCGCCGCCGCCGCCGCCGCGCCTCGGCTCGCCGCGGAGGGACGCGGAGGCGGGCGCCGAGCCCTGCGCGCGCGCCTGCGGGGCCGACCTGGACGAGCGCGAGTCGTACTGCGCCAGCGAGTTCGGTGAGCCCGCCCGCCGCTCCGCCCCGCGCGCTCCCGGCCGCCCGGCCCTTCCGCGGGTCGCTCGGAGCAGACGTACCGGGCAGTGACGGAGGAAGGCGTGTAACGCTTGTCTCCAAACTGTGTTTTCTGAAAGCAGCAGTGAACGGAATCGTGCACGACGTGGACGTGCTGGGCGCGGGGATCCGGCTGGTGACGCTGCTGGTGGACCGCGACGGGCTGTACAAGATGAGCCGTCTGTACATCACTCCGGACGGGTTTTTCTTCCGAGTCCACTTGTTAGCGCTGGACTCCTCCAGCTGCCACAAGCCATGCCCAGAGTTTAAACCTGGTATTGAAACTGACCTCAACGACCGCCTCCTGTGGGCTTCGTACCACCATTTCGTGACGCGGGTGCCACAGCCCGCTCTCGTCGGTCACCCCGGCCTCCCTTTTTGGGGGGGGGGTTGGGTGGGAGGTGGTATTTATTAAAACATGAAAAGAATTTAGATGACAGGTATTAATTTCGGCCACCCTGGATTTAAGCCCCATCAGTCCTCCTCCCCCCAAAGGTGGGAACAGCACTGATTGGCCCAAAGCAGACTCTCAATAAATACGTGTTGACAAACGGAGTGAAAGACGGAACAACGTTGCCAGAGGGCAGAATAAGGGAGCCAGTAGAAAGGTTTCTTTTGGGGGGCAGGGCGCAGGGAGTCACATCTTTCGAGACCGCTCTGGAAAATCCTGCTGATACCTTGTGATTAGGACGTCTGTTCTGTAATGCTGGCGGTCTGCAGGTTATGTGATTATCTTCTAAGGGTCACTACAGTGTTTCCACCTGTTGCCTGTAGTTTAAATGTCTGAGTTTCAACATGTGCAGCAAGATAATAGATTTGAGCTTAGGCACTTGTTAAAGGCCTTACCTTTTCTTCTAGTTTCATGGCATATGAAAGACCCTGTTAATACTAACACTGTATTTTGGTTGTTTTGTTCAGGCAGCAGGTACATTGTGATGGGCCACATCTACCATAAGAGACGGCAGCTCCCCGCAGCTCTGCTCCAGGTCCTGAGAGGGCGCCTCCGTCCAGGGGATGGACTGCTCAGGAGCAGCAGCAGCTACGTGAAAAGGTTTAACCGAAAAAGGGAAGGGCAAGTTCAAGGTGTGATTCACACCCAATGCACTTGAAACATATCACCTGGCATTTCTGGATCGCAGGAGACTTGGAATTCAGCAACAAGCCATGAAAGGTCTATCTTCGTATGATGGGGTCTTCCTTTAGAAGATGGCCCATAGCTACTTTATGAATGACTTGCATAGTTCCAACCCTAATCTTGGAGGTGTCACTTTCTTATTTACAAAATGCTTCTTAACGATATGCTGAGCTCAGTGGCAAGGTTATGCAACTGTAGTGCCGAACAGTGACCGACACAGCTCAGACAATGGACCTGTCCAGTTAACAGATTATTGCTTCATGTTGTTTTTAAATTATTTTAATTTAATACATTCTGTAGAAATAGTTCACAAAAAACATTTTCTTGAATTTAAATATACAACTTTGAATAGCTTGTATCATGTTATCAAAGCAAATTTTATACTCAAACCATCACATTTTAAATTCTGTACAGAACAGTAAGTGCGTTAGTCAAAAGACATTTGCATATGAAATGTCATTTAGATCAAACACTAGGGTCAGAGCCCAGGACAAGTATTAAAATTTTACATGGAGGCCAGGTGTAGTGGCTCACGCCTGTAATCCTAGCACTCTGGGAGGCCGAGGCGGGTGAATCGTTTGAGCTCAGGAGTTCGAGACCAGCTTGAGCAAGAGCGAGACCCCATCTCTACTAAAAATAGAAAGAAATTAGCTGGACAACTAAAAATATATAGAAAAAATTAGCCGGGCATGGTGGCACATGCCTGTAGTCCCAGCTACTTGGGAGGCTGAGGCAGGAGGATCACTTGAGCCCAGGAGTTTGAGGTTGCTGTGAGCTAAGCTGATGCCACAGCACTCTATCCAGAGCAACAGAGTGAGACTCCATCTCAAAAAATAATAATAATAATAATTAATTAAATGAATGAAGAAATAAAAGCATCATATATAGTACAAGCTCCAACATCTAAACTGACAAAACAAAACATAATTTAAAAAACAGATGTCTCTGACCACCATGCTGGCCCTAGGCCCCAAGGACAGGAAAATCAACTGCAACTGGAAGAATCTAAAGTAAACTTCTACATTACAGGAAGTGATAACTATAACCTTCTAAGTAGTCACAGGGAAGCAGCCATTCAAATAATTTTGGCCCCAACCGAATGGCAGAATCTTGTCAGGGTCTATAAAAATGGCCTATATTTTAATCACAGTGTGAATAAGAGAAAAGTCCCTGTGGATTTAAAGATGTATTATCCAAAGGACATTTTTAAGTCAAACCTATTTTTCTATAGATACACGATTAGAAGAAATTCTTCAGTCGATTCAAAGACAATACCCGAAGGTTCCCATGGTTAAACTTAGCATAACCTCAGCATCGAAAGTATGGCAATAATGAATGAAAACATATTAGATTTAAAGGAATCCATGAGTCCAAAATGATATCAAATAAAGGGGTATGGGGAGGGACCTTTTTAAAAAAGATGAATACCAATCAACAAACGTGGAAGAAATGACAGAATTATAAAACTCACTACTTTGCCATCACAATTGTAACAGACAATTTGGACAAGAATAATCAATGGATGCCAAAACCACATTGTAACAAAGTATTTCCCCCATACATTATAAAAGGGCTAAAGATACTATTGCAGCGTATAAATGTGAGACCACCATCTAACTACGTGATCAGACTTAACCAATAATGTCAAAATTACGACATCAGATGCCTCCTGACACGCCCAAAGAAAAATGCAGTATCTCCTATGCAGTAATCCTGCCAAAAATCCTGAATCTGATCATAAGTAGACAGTCAGGCAAATTCAAATTAAGGCACATACTGCAAAACTAAAGTATCAAGTCACAAAAGATACCACCACCCTCACCACCCTTCAAAAAAGGATGGGAACAGTTCTAGAATAAAGGAGACTAAGTCGATCTAACAGCTGAATGCAATGTATGATCCTTGACTGGGTCCTAAATGGGGAGGAAAAGATATAAAGGACATTAACAGGAAAATAAAGAAATAGGAATACATTATGTTATATATTCAATGAACAGTATTAAATAACTTCAGGTGACAATTTTATTATGGTTATATTGGAGAATGTCCTTGCTCATAGCAGATAACAAACTGAATACATATATTTAGGGGTATGTCATGATAGCTGCTGTCTCTCAAATGGTTTGGCCAAAAATAAGTGGCAAAACGTTAACAATAGATAAGTATCTAGGTGAAGGATATTAGTGTGCTCACTGTACTATTCTTGCAACCTCTGTAGATTTGAAACTTATCAAAGTAAAAAGCTGAGGAAGGATGGGTATAACAGAAAAAAGGTACTTAACGTTTTACATGACAAATTCTAATATAATACTGTCAATAGATTTCTAAGCCTCAGGAATAAATAGCCTTCTTATTTAAAGTAAATTTCTGCTTTAAAGGAATCATAATTTTCCTTCTATTTCTTTTTCTTTAGACAGCACGAATAGCTTCCAGTGTTCTTACAGCCTATTAATTAATTAGTGTTCTCTAAAAAATTATGTATAATATTTAGAAATTAGCATTATAATAAAGTACATAAAGTTAAACTAAACAGAATTAAATTTCAAATATCAGTCTCCTCAAACTATAAAATAACTGCCATGAACCTATCTTTGAAAACTTGCAATTGAACAAAGTGGAAAAATATCTTTAAAAACATTAACAATAATTTCCTTAATGTATAACTTTAAAAAAGTTTTTCCCCTTATTACCAAAAAGTTATGCTGAATTACCATACTAGGTAAAATACTTTCAAAGGTTGTATATAAATCACTTTTGAAACAAAATACCTTTAAAAAAACTCTTCAGGATTTTGTGTAGTGTAAAAAAAGAAAATCTAAAAATCCAACATGAAATTTAAGTATTAATTTCTAAAATATAATTTAAAATAATCTGTAAAAATATATCTCTTAACACTGGTGTGGGGGATAGGGAGAGATGTATCAAAGGATACAAAATCATAGCTAGATAGGAAGAATAAATTCTAGTGTTCTATAGCACTGTAGGATAACTATAGTTAACAAAAATGTATAGTTTCAAATAGCTACAAGAAGATATATATATATATATATATATTTGAGACAGGGTCTTACTCTGTTGTCCAGGCTGGAGTATAGTGGTGTGATCATAGCTCACTGAAACCTCAAAGTCCTGGGCTCAAACCATCCTCTTACCTCAACCTCCTGAGTAGCTGGGAGTATAGGCATGTGCCACCATGCCTGGCTAATTTCTTAATTTTTTGTAGAGACGAGGTCTCACTATGTTGCCCAAGCTGGTCTTGTACTCCTGGCCTTAAGCGATCCTCCCACCTCAGCCTCCCAAAGTTCTGGGATTACAGGCATGAGCCACCACACCCAGCCTAGAAGGAAGATATTGAATGATCCCAATACAAAGAAATGATAAATGTTTGAGATGATGGATATAATAATTACCTTGATCTGATCACTATACATTGTATGTATTGAAATATCATTATGTATCCTATATGTAGAATTAAAACAAACAAAAAACAAACTAGTATAGAACCACACAAGATAATACAGCTGACTTTAAATTCACCTATGATCAAAGAATTCATGAATCTAAAATCAATTCCCACCATAAAGAGAAAGATTAAATGTTTTAAAGAACTGACATTTTAAAAGCTTAAGTCATATGATAATACTAAAATGTGTCTGCATAATGAAAAGTAAAAAAGAAAACAAATTAGAAAAATATTTGTAATCAATGGCAAAAGCAGAATATATTATTCTAAGAGTTCCTAAAATAAACATTAAAAATTCAATAGGTAAATATCAATATAGATGATACACAGAACAAAAGCTAAATATAGAAATATGTTCAATAACATAAATCAATAAGCTATCATTTTACCTTAATAAGTGGTAAAATTATAACTCCCAATAATGCTAACGTTATGATGACCCCAATACACTCACACAATGCTGATAAAGGCTTGAATCTATGCAAATTTTAGAACACAATTTAGTGATATAATTCATTCTTTTTAACAAATAATTGGACCTCTTTTACATGCTAGGCACTGAGGCAAGCAAGAAACTCACAATCCTGACCTTACACAACTTGCAGCCTGTTGTGAAAAGACAGAATTTTAAAAGAGGAAGAAAGCATAGTCATTGCTTAAATAGAAAAAGATGGGGAGATTGTTAAGGATGCTCACTACAGTAACATCTAACCTAGTCTGAAAGTGTTAGGGAAACTTCCCAAATGATCCTCTTAAGCATTTGTTATTGACCGGTTGCCAAGCACCTTGCTAGGCATGGGGCTTAAATGATGAACACCACATGGTATCAACCTGCCAAGAGGTGACAGTCTAGAAGTGGATAAAGATTCACAATCACAACAGATGTACCATAACCAAGAGGATACAGAGAAGGGAGATGCAGTGGGCAGTGAAGGAGATTGCACAGTTGGGTATGTGATGGGTACAGCAGTTAAGGGAATAGGAAAAAAGAGGTAGTCACGAGCAATAGTGTAAAAGGAGAAGGGTAAGAAGAGTCAATGTGGACTGACATGTGGAGAAAGTCAGCTGTAAAATACAGGTCTGATGCTCAGAAAAGAACTTTGGATTGGAAATAGCAGTTAAACAAATTATTCTGTGACTATCCAGGGAATGAGAGAAAAGAGCAAGATACTAGGGAACACAGATATTTAGGCAACAGGGAGAGAGGAGTGCAGAAGGAGAGAAATCAAAGAGCTAAAACACTGGTCTGGTCTCAAAAGCTAGAGATTAACAGAGTTGAAAGAAAATCAAGTGGTAAACAGTGTCTAATGGACAAGAAAAGTAAGATTAGGCCCCAGAAGAACAATTCAGAGTTCAGCGGTGAGTGCAAGGAGAGTCAGGTGACAGATTCTGTTCCTAGATGGGTTGAGGTGTAAAGGTTTTTATTTAAGGAAGTAAAACCTGTAGGTAGGTACTCTTAAAGGAAGTTTGCTGGTGAATGGAAAGAGAGTAAACAGGTGATGCCTTGAAGCAAGCTGCTGTAGGGATTTTGTGTTTGGTTCTGTTTTAAGGACAGAAGAGATGTGAGCATTCTGACATGCTACTGGGAAGCAATCAGCCAAACAGGAGACTGAGTAAATGCAGACACAAATTACTTTTCAAGTTCTCAAAGAGAAATAAAGCTCTAAGCATGAAATGCTTTCCAAAACTCAATGGAATGATATGTAGCCACGTAGCCATGGACATGATAATTATGAAGACCATATTATGTGGAAAAAGTACAATTTTAAACTCAAAATTCAAGATTGGTCGATACCTTAATCACAACTTTGTAAAAGCCTAATATGTATATGAACGATGAAAACACTTGTGAGTTGAGGCCATTTTTCTTTTTTATATCACTTTATGTTCACTGTACAATAATTGGTAGGAAATGATCCCTCAGATAAGCTTTGATGAAAATTATATTAAGAATTCAAGTTGGGAAAGCTAAGAGAGGCCTGGGAAGAAGAATGCAGTGCCCGGCTAAGGGACCCCCTGATGCCGGCAGAACGTGACACCAAAGTTGATAGTAAAGGGGGAATTCCAAAGAAGCTTTACCAGGTGGGGAGAGAACCTCTTAAAGTCAGGCCAAAATGATGTATTATGTAAATACTGAAATGGAGGCTAAGAATGACGTGGCCATTGCATGCCACTTTGGCTTGTCTGCATGTTTGAAATAGAGTGATTAAATGCAAGGGATCCTTAGTTCTAAGTAAGAAACTAAGTTTGATAGATTTTTACATAATATGATACATATAATAAAATAGTTACTATTTTTATGTAACATTATGATATAATGGATGCAATATTACAGGTAGAAAGTGTTACAGAGGAATATAACTTCTAAAATATCAAATTTGGTATTATTATTACTCATGCTGTGATTTACAAAAGGGTCTGGGTTATATAAATCAGAGCATATTGAAGTTTTCAAGTTTACCCAGCTTCCAGAGTGAGCAGAATTATGCCACAAGGCAAAGTGGTACTAGTCAATACTCCATGCATTAACTAATATTCATAAGAAGGAAAACGTATGAAGCTCCAATTCTCTAAAACTGTAAACAAACTGAAGGGTAAGATTATCTTTAAAAGTTGGAATAATCTGACTTGGACTGATGCATTTGGAAATTTCAATCACCCAATCTCTTACACAACAACAGGATATAATTAAAATATCTGATTTCAACTATTCCTTGCCAGTTGTTCATGGAATGCATATTGTTTTGAGAATGTAAGAATTTAAAAATATATACAATGAATAGATATTAAGAATGCAGTTCTCAGAGAGAGTAGCATGATGGTTACCAAGGGGGTGGGGGACAAGTTATGGCATGGGGAGATGTTGACCAGAGGGTACAAAGTTCCAGTCAGATAGGAGGAATAAGTTTTCAAGATCTATTGCACAGTAAAGTAGCCATAATTAATAATGATGTATCAAATATTTCAACACTGCTAAGAGAATAGGTTTTAAATGTTCTCACTACAAAAAAAAAACAATAAATGTCATGTGACAGATATTAATGAGCTTGTTATAATTATTCCAGTGTATACATACCTCAAAACATCACATTGCACCCCATCAATATATATTTGTCAATTAAAAATAAAATTTTAAATTCTTTTTTAAATAAAGTTCTTCCTACCTAGAACACTTTACCTCCTGTCCTTGAACCTAGCTAATAAATTGTTCATCATCTAGTCACTCCCTCCAGTATGACTCCCCTCCCTGATGCCATAAGATGACTCATCATAGTTACAACTTGTCACCCTTTATTGTAATCTCAGGTTTACTAGTGTGAGGCTCCCCTCAGAATGTAAGCTCCAGAAGGATACAGCCACATTAACTTGACTCAAGAGTCTGGTTCTTAGCACCTAGCACAGTGCCTGGCGAACAGAATGAGAACTAACATTTAAATGAATCATAAAGATACAGTAAAAAAAGATGATTCTCAAAGAAATATTACTCTAAGGAAGGGTATTTCAGGCTACTACCCCACTCTCCTCTGCTACTATCTTAGAGAGACAGTCTCAGAGCCTGTCTCAGAGACTGCCTTACGCCATTCCTACCAACACTTGTTTCTTTCATTGAAGATTAGAGGAGGAAGGGACCCAAGAGGTCAGCCAATCCAATACCTTCATTATCCAGAGAAGTAAACAAAGTCAAACTATTTGGTAACTTAAAAGGACAATAAATGATGTCATATCATTTGCTGCTTCCTCTCAAATACTTATCTTTATCCTCCCATTCCCAATATTCAATCTCTCTGCTAATAACTAATACAATCCTTCCCCAGTTGTCCCCAACCACCTACAGAATGCTTTTTTTAGTACACGAGCTTTAAATTAAATGCTATGTATCTCTAAATCTGTAAATGTCAGTGGGAACCTATCTTTATCACCTGTTTATCCCTTTATCACCTGTTAACTAAAGTTAGATCACAAATTCTAAGAACAATGGTTTACCTTAATAACTTATCAAAAGAACTTAGAGCAGTTACATGCAGCATGTACCAAAAATTCGTGGTAACTACAAAATGGAAAAAAGAAACAGAAAACTCAACCAGAAAATAAATTATTTACTTGCATAATATTAAAATATAAGAAAAGAAACATTTTTATATCCTATTACAATCAAAAGTTTTATTACCTACTATCTACTCTTACCTACACTGATCTATCAATTAAAGGTAAGTGCCTACCTAAAAGCCGCTTCCCAAAAGCAGTTCATTCCACAAACATCAGAGGGCAGCATCCAATAGGGATTCCAGTAACACAGAGAGAAATCTTTACACCTAACAGAGTAAGACAGAAATATCCTATGTGAGTATTTTGGTTGGGAACTAACAAGGAATTTGCTCAGTAACACAATAACTTACTGTTCTATTTCAGAGCAAAAAACCAGCAAATCCAAGTTGCTATAAGTGTTGTTGTTGTTTTGGAAAATTGATTTCTCCCTCATTTAGGGCACCATTACTTTAAATAAGACTTGAAGGTAGAATATATCACTTATTGGCAAAGTTTTCCAGTCAGTTACTTTCCTGATATATTAAAATCCCCTCGCCAGATGATAGAGACAAACTATGTCTTCTAAAATTTTATTCATGGACCACACATATTCCCCTAGAACAAAATCCATTTCAGCCAAACAAAATATTTGCTTATCCTGAAACAAAATAAAAATGCCACAAATGCTGGTGGAAAGGGAAAAAAGCATCTTCTAAATTAATCCTCAATCCAAGCTACTTGTATGGTGCTTTAAACTGAAAAATAAGAAACCATAATGACCAACAGTTATATGAAAAAATGTTCAACATCTCTAATTATCAGGGAAATGCAAAACCACAATGAGATATCATCTCATCCCAGTTAAAATGGCTACTATCAAAAAGAAAATGTAACAGCTGTTGGGGAGGATGCAGAGAACAGGGAGCACTAGTATGGGGCTGGTGGGAATGTAAATTAGTACAGCTACTATAGAGAACAGTGTGGAGATTCCTCAAAAAACTAAAAATATCCAGTAATGGATGTTCTGAAGGCCCTGGCTTCACCACAATGCAATATATCAATGTAGCAAAATTCTACCTGTTCCCCATGAATGTAAACAAATAAAAAAAAAAAACTAAAAATAGAACTACCATATGTTCCAGCAATCCCACTCACAGGGTATACATCCAAAAGAAAAGAATCGCAGTATCAAAAAGGCATCGGCACTCTCATCTCTATTGCAGCACTATTCATAATACCCAAGACACAGAATCAATCTACGTATCCAACAGCAGATGAACACATGAAGGAAATGTAGTACATACACACAATGGAATATTATTCCGCCATTAAAAAATGAAATCTTATCATTTGCAGCAACATGGATAGAACCAGAGGACATCAGGTTGAGTGAAACAAACCAGGAACAGAATGACATATCACATGTCATAAGTGGGAGCTCAAAAAGTGGATCTCACGCAGGTAGAAAGTAGAATGGTGGCCACCAGAGGCTAAAAAGAGTAGGGGTGTAAGGGTGTGAAGAAAGGTTGATTAATGGGTACAAAAATACAGTTAGATAGAAGGAATAAGTTCTAGTATTCAATAGCACAGCAGGGTGACAATAGTTAACAAAAATTTATTATATACTTCAAAACATCTGTAAGAAAGATTTGAAATGTTCCCAACACAAAGAAATGATAAATGTTTGAGGTGATAGATACCCCAGTTACTCTGATTTTATCACTACACACTGTATTCTTGTATCAAAATATCAGTGTACCCTAGAAATACCTACAATCAATATGTATCAAAATATTAACAAAAAAAGAAATCATGCTGCCCAGTTTCAATATTTACACTGTCTCAGTTTCATATTACACAAGCTAAAATGGAGGATCAAGTGTGGTCTTCCTTCTTAGATTGCTCATTGGAGCTAAAAAGGCCTCACATTACAGAAAGTATGTGTTTCATTGTTATTTCTTTTCAAAACAATAGCCTAAAATTCACTACAATGGAGGCCTCCGTACCAAAGTATGTATGAAGTCAGGGTGAGTCACTAAACCGCTAAACCACTTCATCACCATGTAGCTTTGCTTTCTCTTGCTATGAATTCAATTACAAGTTACTGTTCTTATATCAAAAAGTCTATGAAACTGCTGATTTACAAAAATCTATTATCACATCTCTCAAAAATGTCAACAGTCTAAGGCAGGAGTTCTCAGCCCTGGCTGCATAATGAAATCACTCACAGAGTCCCATATCAGACTTACTAAATCAGAATCTCTGGGAACAGGGTCTGGCACTGGTTTTTAAAATGCTGCTTATTGGCCGGGTGCAGTGGCTCACACCTGTAATCCTAGCACTCTGGGAGGCTGAGGCAGGCGGATCACTTGAGGTCAGGAGTTCGAGACCAGCCTGAGCAAGAACTAGACCCCATCTCTACTAAAAATAGAAAAAAAAATTAGCCGGGCATAGTGGTGTGCACCTGCAGTCCCAGCTACTCAGGGGGCTGAGGCAGGAGGATGGCTTGAGTCCATTTTAGCTTGTGTAATATGAAACTTGAGGTTGCAGAGAGCTCTGATGATGCCACTGTACTCTAGCTTGGGCAACAGAGCAAGATCCTGTCTCAAAAAAAAAAAACCAAAAAGTAGGATCTATCTCCTCTTATCCAGAATCTAGGTGGGCTCTATGACTGCTTTGACAAATAGAGTATGGTGATATGATGCTGTGCCAATTTCCAAACCCTTGCCTGAAGAGCAACTTCTACCTCCTATCTCTTAGAACACTCTTTGAAGCCAGTCTCCACGATGCAAGAAGCCCACGGCATATGGAGAAACCATTTGAGAGGACGCACATCAACAGCCCCAGCTGAGTTCACCGTCCTCTTCTCAATGCCAAATCCCACTTTTCCTCTATGCATTCATTCAATCAATCAATAAATTATCTAAACACAATAGTGATTAATATGGACATGGATCATACTCTCTGACAGGGAATGGCAGAATGTCATCTTGGATAGTGCAATATGGGAGATGTACCCAACATTCAGGTTACACAGTTCTTCAGCTCCAGTAACTCTGACGTCCTCTTCCCTTCAGTTAAAAATGGCAAATCCTGGACTTTATAATTACCTAAAACTATAATCCTAAACTCCAATACCTCATATCTCAGACTAGTCTTTACTCTCGTAGGTCATTAAATATGAAATGTCCAATTTGAAATGAAAAGTGTTTATTATATCTCAAACAAGAAGCATTACAATTAAAGTATGCACCTATCAACACAGTCTTGCCATCTTAACAGCAGCTTGTTTATGCCAGCAGCAAAGAAGCCTGGAGAGCAAGCAGTGATGAAATCACAAAAGGCGTCTTCCACAGCTTGTTGAGAATTAAATATTTTTCCCAGCAAGAAGTGGTCCAAAGCCTGGAAGATGTGGCAGTCAGCTGGTGCAAGATCTGGTGAATGCAGTAGATGACAGAGAGTTTCCAAGTCCAGCCTCTGCAGTTTGAGCAGCGTTGTTTGTGTGACATGTGGTTGAGTGTTGTCTTACAAGAGGATTGGCCTGTCTCTATTGACCAATCTCAGCTGTTTAATCACAAGCATCATCATTATTTCACCCAATTCGTTGACATAAATTAAATATCTGTTGTAGTCAACTGACCAGGTTTCATGAAGCTGTAGTGGATAATACCAGCACTGAACTACCAAACAGACATGATTAGCTTTTCTTGGTGAATATTCAGTTTTGGACTGTGTTTCAGCACTTCATCTTTATCCAGCCATTGTGCCGAATGCTTGTGATTGTCAAAAGGAATCCATTTTTTGTCACACCTAACAATATGATGTAGAAATGGTTTCATTTTATGACAGCAAAGAAAGGCAAACTTAGAAATGATTTCTCTTCTGACACTCACTTAATTCATGCGTAGTCATCTTTTTGTTTCAAATGGTCCAATGTTGTTGGAATAGTAACATCAAACAATACTGCTAATTCACACATAGGTTTAGATGGATTTGCTTCCACTATAGCTTTCAGCTAATCATTATCCACCTTG
>CAUYRT010085714.1:0-14113 GCA_963574885.1 Lepilemur ruficaudatus | reverse complement strand
GGCGTGGCATCCCAAAGAAAGAGAAGGGAGATGCCAGCCATGGGGCCAGGTGGCTTACTGTTTTTATGGGGACGAAGAGAAAAATAGTAATTGTTGTGAAGTAAATAGCAGGCAGTCGCAAGACATCAAGTTGTCCACCTTTCTTGCATCTTCTCTGTTCCTGGAGACTTGGTTATCTCTGAGATGTAGTCAGGCCTATCACAGGGGTTGTGATTTTTGCCCCTGAGATATGGTTTTGGGCAGCAAACAAAGGCCTAGAATACCCCCTGCTGTCTGGTCCAGGAGCTTCTCTGGATCTCCTTTAGGCTTTAGAAACAGATTCCAAAGGCTATGAGCTGGTGAATGTAAAGAGAAAGATTTGCATTTCCTTTCTGGGTTTTTTCAGGTGTTTGTGAAGACAGAATCCTAGCAGGTTGCCCGCTAGCTTGGGAGAAAAACTAGCAGCAAAGGGTAGGGAGAGCGCAAGATTGGTCTTTAGCTGTTATTAGAAAATTGGGAGATTCAAGACCACCCTAACGCTCAGGTTCTCAGGTCTTCATGTTGGGTTAAGAGTTACATCATCGGCTTCCCTGATTCTGAGGCCTTCAAACTTGGACTTAGCTGTGCTACCAGCTTCCTTGGTTCTACAGCTTGCAGACAGCTTATTCTAGGACTTCTCAACCTTCGTAATAATGTGAGTCAATTCTCCTAATAAATTCTCACTTATATATCTGTCTATTAATATATGTGTATATCCTATTGGTTTTGTCTCTCTGGAGAACCCTAATATACCCATTAAAAAATAACTCCCTGTTGGGCGTGGTGGCTCACGCCTGTAATACTAGCACTCTGGGAGGCAGAGGTGGGCGGATTGTTTGAGCTCAGGAGTTCAAGACCAGCCTGAGCAAGAGCAAGACACCATCTCTACAAAAAAATAGAAAAATTGGCCAGTCACAGTGCCAAGTGCCTGTAGTCCCAGATACTGGGGAGGCTGAGGCAGGAGGATTGCTAGAGCCCAGGAATGTGAGGTTGCAGTGAGATATAATAATGGCACTACACTTTATCCTGGGCAACAGAGTGAGACTGTGTCTCAATCAATCAATTAATACATACATACATACATACATACATACATCAATACTACACTTGGAGGCTATTTTAACCAGCAAAATCACCAACAAAAGGCACCAAAATATGAAAAACATGGCACAGAATAGACAATAAAAGGGCACTTGTTTACAGTATGGAAGCTGAAACAAGAAGACAGTGTCACCTCGTTCAATCTGAGCTGGGAACTGTATTGCCTGGACAGTCGAAGTCTGTCAGTTTTCTGGCAGCCGAGGGGAGCACAGCTCTCAGCACTCAGTGGTCAGTATAAAATCATCATGCCTGTTACTCTCTTCTTGCCCTTCTAGATCCATTTTCCACACTTCTTGCCTTAGGCCACCTAAGGACTGTGTCACCTGGGCCTCCTTGTTCTCTGGCTTCTGGTTGGGTTCCTCCAGTGGGAGGTACTGTACCCCTGGACCCTTCCTTTCTCCTGAAGGGCTGGGACCGGTAAGGCTTCTTGCTGTTGCGAGTTCCTGGGATCCTCACTATACCCAGGAGGTTCCCTAAAGCCCACCCATATCTTTGTAAATAGTCCCATCACTAAACTCCCTCAGTGAAATCATTTGAGGGCGAGGGTCTCTTTCCTGTAGTCACTTTTCCCCTTTTTCAGAACAGTGTCCCGACCTCAGCTATGCGTTGTTCTTCTTCACGCAAGAAATCCTGTTTGCCTTTCTTTAGAAAATAATCCTCCAGACTTCTGTCAGGATGAGGGAGGGCAGTTGCCCCATACTATGAAGTATAGGGTAGAGGGGAGAGGATCTAGGGAGCCACGTGTGTCTCTGTTTCCACCCAATCTTCTTTAAATTAGCAAACCCCCTCCCCAACCCCAACCCCTACACTGCCTTTACTTTCTCTCAGATCCAAAGGCTCCTGGTACTGAGTTCCTGAGTCTTTGGGGAATTCTGTGTTGTAACTCAGGTTGTTTTCCCCATTGCCAGTTTAGGGTTTTAATGTTCTCAGCCAGTTAGGATCTATCTTTCATCTATCTCTTTTCTTTTTCTTATTTTTTGTTGGTTTTTATTCATCTGTCTCTTTTCCAAAATGTTTGTGATGTCTTAGTTCCTATTTCCTGCATTGACCTGGCTAGTTTAAGCTTGTGTGTAGGATAAAACAAAAACAAATTACAGCAGTAAAAAGGTTTGGTGTAGTTTTCATGTGCTTTTTATAGTAAGTAAAATTAGAGGCATGGATTCATCTGTCTTAACCTGGAAGCCTCCACTAATACTTTTTAAAATTGAGCTTTTGATGGGCATACTTGGAGTGCAGGTATTCTATATACCAAATAAGGTCAGATCCATTAACCTTACTGATCAGCAGAGTTAGGAGGAGGGTTGACTTCCTCTTAGTTGAGGATGACCATGACAATGTCTGAAGAGAAGGTTGCGCCACCCTTACACAGTCATGGGCAAAGTAAATGTCATATTAATAGAATGTAATTTCTCACCAACTTCCATGCAATCCAGGGGAAAATGTGCAATTAAAACCTCAAATCCCCATACTGGAAAGGTGCATCATCAAAGTTTGCTGTTTCAGGTGGGCGGATTGCTTGAGGCCAGGAGTTCCAGACCAGCCTAAGCAACATATTGAGACCTTGTCTCTAAAAAAAAAAATTAGCTGGGCATGGTGGCATGGACCTGTAGTCTCAGCTACTTGGGAGGCTGAGGTGGGAGTATTGCTTGAGTCCAGAAGTTTGAGGCTACAGTGAGCTATCATGGTGCCACTGTACTCCAGCCTGGGTGACAGAGTGAGACCCTACTCTACTAAAAAACAAAAATTGTTGTTTGGAATTCCAGTCCAATGATATACTTTGGATAAAAGGATCAAATTAGTTTAAGAAATGTATACACTATATCCCCCTCACCTTAGACAGTCCTAATTACATTACATATTAAAGGCTATGGAGAATCTAGTGATTAAGTTATGTGATTGAATTTGTCACCCCAGTTTTTTCCAATATTATTTTACCACGTAAAATTTTGTCTCCCGTAACACATAATGTAATTATTGTTATATATTAATTAGAATACAGTTTGGAAAAATTTCCTTATTTTAGCCAAGAATAGTTTTAAGGAGGTATAATCACATGACATGTTGGTCATAAAACAAAAAGTTAAAATAAAAAAAAGTCTTCACAAAATACTTTAAAAAATTCTTCATGAACTTTCTGTGATAAACTATGTTTAAAATAATCTATTGGCACATTGAGTTGACTTGCATATAGGAGTTAACTAAACTCTTGGTGAACACCTTCCAAAAATGATGATTTTTGGGATCTGGACTGATTGATATTAAACCATCCTTTTTTGCTACAATTAGAACTCACCAGTTACTAATTAAAGCCATTACTAGATTTTCACAACAAAATAATTTCATCTGCATGAAAGAAATAGTGATGTTGCAGTGATCAGAAGGTTAAAGGGAAGGAAACCTATTTGACTTGCAGTGTGTACGTGCACAGCATTTGGGAGTTGATCTTTTCCACTGGCTCTTATTTTGTCCACATGTTTACATAAAGGAGTAGGGTCCACACATTTATTTTATTAAGATAACACAGTTTGCAGAGCTGTCCATCCCTCAATTAATGGGATGTTTGAGTTTTGTCTTTTCTACCTAATGTTATTTCGTATAAACAATTACATAGAGGCACAATGTTTACATATTTATTTTATTAAGCTACTATAGTTTGTCATTTATTATGCATTTGAGTTTTTTACAAATTTTCATGTTTTGGTAGAACAGTGAGATGATGTAAACTTTGCTGTACACATTTCTTTCCATGATTTTGGAAAATTTTCCTGGGAGTATAATTTGAAGATGAGATTAAAGACTATACATTTTTCTGGTTCTAATATTTTATTACCAAATTGTTAAACTTTTTAAGAAGTCAGAACATCACCTTTCCTGGGTTACTCTGGCCAGATCTTAACTTAAATTCCTGAAAACATAAACCTCATTAACAAGGTCATTATGGCTTAATCTAAAAAACAGAATCCAGTAACATGAAGGAAATTCTGTTGTATTTTTTTTCTTGCAAGACGCTGGGTTTTGAAGGGAAGAATAGCTCAGTTATAGAAATAATGGGAATTATGGCCAAAGAATTGGTGTCTCATCCCTGAATGGTCATTATCCCTGAGGTCTTTATGGTCTTCTAGAATTGATTTATGGAAACGTTTTTGTGCACCAGTTTTTGAAAAGCAGTTCTTAAGGTCCAGCAGGTTGGTCTGCGGCTTGGCCACTCCAGACCTAGGAATCCAGCCCAGAAGAGGTTTTGTTTCTTCATAGGTTTCCATGTTCAAGCCCAACTGTTCTTCTGGTTTACTTAAAAAATGATCTAAAGCCAAGGCTTCTGTGTCCAATTCATTTTGTAAAATACTAGACTTACTAAGGTTAACAGGGTTTGGACACATATCACGTAAGGGAAATTTAAAACGGTCATAATGAATGTAATCGTTTGGTTTATAGTACAGTGTGGGGTGGGGTTTTAATAACAGCTGTCTCAAGTACAAATCTTCTGTCTTTTTAGTATCTGTGATTTTTGGAAATGGTTTTATGTCGTAAATACTACTTAGCTTTTTTGTTGGGTGGTAAGGTGGGTGTGCATAAGTAGACAGCAATTGTTCTTCTTTGATCTTCTCTTCAATATCCTGGTCTTTATGGGTCACACCAGCTGGTATGTTATCTCTAAGTGCCATCATTTCTGTAGTACTGGGTACAAAGGTATGAAAATTACACAAAACTCTAGGGGTACAATCTGGGCAGGCAGATGGTCGTTCCTGGACAGTAGCCTCCAGAGGGCGTCGGTTCTGAATCAATCGGGCAATTCGTCCTTCCAAGGGTCTGGCAGGTTTGAAGACAGGATGGAATTTTTCTTGCTGTAGTCATGGGATAAAAAGGAGAAAAATCAATCAATTAATAAATACGGCATTACAAGGATATTGCTACAAATGGCAGGTCAAAAGTCATACCCATTTCACCGTTTGAGTACACGAGAGGGGTGCAGGAGTGTACAATACAATGTTCTTTGATGTTAATTTAAAGACATTGAAATCTGGGTCCAAATAAACACATTGTTCTCCCTCACTGGTTTTAGCTAATATGGAAAGGGCATATTTTTTATTTGGCTATACAGAAACTCTTCTATGTAGGAATTCTTTGCTTTTAAACTTCAGAGATATAAAGGAATCACTGGAATAAAACTTCTGTCTATCACCAACAGATGACATTGGCAGTTGTATGCAATTATTTAAATCTCAGCCAAAGCCTTTTATACTAGGCCAAGGCAAGGGTTCTTAAACCTTGGCTGAATCAGAATCCTCTGCAGAGCTGACATGAAATTCCTAAGCTCCTAAGACCTTCCAAGATTGTGATTCAGAAGATCTGCAGTGGGGCTCAGGAATATGCATTTTTTTTATTTTGTTTTTTTCTCTTTTTATGCTGTAACCAACAGTGGTAGGAAATATGCATTTTTAACAAGCATCTCAGGTGATGCTGAGGCCTGGGATGTGCCATGCTTTGAGAAATGCTGGTCAGAGGTGTCATGTCTGTGCTTCTTTTTGAGATATTTTCTAAATATTACGAACTTATTCATGTCTGGTAACTGTGAAAGCAGTGAGTGTATTCAAAGTGCTATATATGCTGGGTGGATGAAAGAGAAAGTTGTTGACTGGAAAGGGGCATGAGGGAACTTTCTGGAATCATAGTATTCTATATCTTGATAAGGGTTTGGGTTACAAAGGTGTATGCATTTGTCAAAACTCAGTGAATGTACACTTAAGATTTGTGCAATTTCATTGAATGTATATTCCACCTTAAAAAAAAAACTGAAGCCAGGTGCAGTGGCTCACACCTATAATCCTGGCACTTTGGGAGGCCAAGGCAGGAGGATCATTTGAGGCCAGGAGTTCAAGATCAGTGTGGGCAACATAGTGAGAACTCTGTCTCTATAAAAAAATGTAAAAAATTAGCCAGGTCTAGTGCTGTGCATCTGTAGTCCCAGTTACTCAGGAGACTGAGACAGGAGGATCACATGAGCCCAGGAATTTGAGGTTGCAGTGAGCTATGATGACACCACTGCACTCTAGCCCTGGGCAACAGAGTGAGACCCTGTCTCAAAAAGAAAAAAAAAAAGGAAACAAATATCGGACTCTGGTTGATGATACACATGCTGAATATTTAGGGATGAAGTATACAAATGTCTATAATTTAGTCTAAAATGCATAAAAAATAATAAAGTTTATTGATGGATGGTTAGAGAGATGGAAAAATGGATAGGTTATGTGATATAACAAGTATAGTAAAATGCTAATGGTAGAATCTAGGTGGTGAGTATATGGGTATTAACTATAAGATTATTTCAACTTTTCTGTATGTTTGAAAATTTTTATAATAATATGTTGAAGAAAAAAATGAAAAAAGAATGTATGTATGATGATGGAATTGTCAGCAGAGATATAAAAATGAGAATGGTGAGAAAATAACTATGGCTTGGACTTTAAAAAAATGGATTTAGGAATATCCTTTTGGTTATAACCTAATATCTGTTCATAGTTGGAGGAATTTCCATACTGGATTATTATTAATAACAAATTTGTTAAACTTCTGCTAATCAAGTATGAATAAATATTATGAAGAAAATAAAGAACTCTCTTTGACATGCTTTGTTAAATTTGTCATAAACAACAAAAAGATAGGGCTTATCATATCATAATTTGATAGTATATCTTTATGCAAAAAGCAGTTTTTAGTACCTTTAATGTATACTACCACAATATAATATTTATATGCATTTTATTACCACTAAAACATGTTTTCCCAGAGTCTGTTATTTATGTTTTAGTCAGAAACCAGCAAGATTCACAGAAACTTTCTTTTAAACTTCCAACTATTTTAGGTATATTTTATCTTGTTAACAAATATTTAAGTGTTGATTTACTTGCACAAAAATTTTGCATATAATATACTTGACAAGCATCCTTTGCATAGCCATACATGTATTTCTTTGTAAAAACGATAAAGCTGCTTCCTAAGGAACTAGACCCTCCAGGGTCAAATCTGTAGAAATCTGGACAGTTGCTGAACACATCTTAGAGAATGCTCATTGCAAGTAAAACATAAAACCAATTAAAAACCCTTCAGTGAATGATAAAGCTGTCTGTGCAGCCTATGGAACCACTTCTGGTGTTATGATTTTATATCACCCTAGGAAATGCTGAAGCTAACGTACAATGGGTATGTTCAGCTCAGTCTTTATAGAGAGTTCAAACTAAAATAATCTTACAGTTGTTTTGTATGTATCTCCATAATTTACATCTTTAAAAATATTATCTTTTTTTCAAAATTTGTAGTTATAGAGAATAAAATGTAGGTCTCAAATAAAACAACATATATGCAAACTATTAGGTCATTTCATTTCATTTACATAATTAAGCCAACAGATTATACCTTCTCTAATTAAAGGGCTTGATCATTTCCAGGCCATTTCACATAATCAATTAAAAAGTCTCTATTGATATTTGCAGGGAATTTATTGGCTTTTAGTTGTAATTTAGCCAACTCTCAATTATTGTGACCATCAGGAGGAACGATTCATCTCTTCAAAAGCAATAGTGACAGGCTGGGCATGGTGGCTCACGCCTGTAATTCTAGCACTCTGGGAGGCCAAGGTGGGAGGATTGTTTGAGCTCAGGAGTTCAATACCAGCCTGAGCAAGAGCAAGACCCTGTCTCTACTAAAAATACAAAGAAATTAGCTGGACAACGAAAAATATAGAGAAAAAATTAGCTAGGCATGGTGGCACATGCCTGTAGTCCCAGATACTTGGGAGGCTGAGGCAGAAGGAGCCCAGGAGTTTGAGGTTGCTGTGAGCTAGGCTGATGCCACGGGACTCTAGCATGGGCAACAGAGTGAGACTCTGTCTCAAAAACAAAAAAACAAAAACAAAAAAGCAATGTGACGTACAAGATATACAAATACACAAAGATCCACAGAATTTATTAAGAATCTCATTAAATTACTAGTTAAACTACATTTCGTAAACCAACTCCTTTGTAAGTTAGAGTAGCAAGTTAGAGTATGCAAGAGTAGCATAGTGGAAAATCTGTTAAAAACACATACACACACAGTGAAGAGGAAAAGAAAACTTGTTTTTCCAAGTAGTAGACAAGGGTATTCAAACCAGTTCAATTCAGTTCAGAATTAACTTTTAAAATAAGTTAAATTTTCCCTTTGCTAGCTTAGTTGTCAATATTCATGACACAAAAAGTGGGCAAAGCTAAGGAGCTGAACACTTGGATATTCTTCCCCAAAATAACTGAGAGTTGACTGCAATTACTTACAGGCTCTGGGTCAAATCCTATCTGTCCAGTTAACTCTGCTACCTCCTTTTCATGGAAATCATCCAGTTCTAGAGGGTTCATGGGCCCCAGACCTTAATAGAAACATTGTCTTATTATTTTGTTATAGTAAATGAAGAACAGCACTTAAAGTTGTCATTTATAGGAAAGCTTACCCATTCCTTTTGTAATATAATTAGAACCAATAAAAGGAAAACCAACCCTACCTCCCAGCTACCCATGAAGAGAAACTTACCACCCACCTTAATTCCTATTAGTACTTAGACTGAGAAACAGGGAAAAATATTAGAAGATGAAAGCTTGTAATAGTATTTGTCAAAGATTACAATTTTGTTTCAATTTTTACTTATATTAAAGTGAACTCATACCTGTAAAATCATGAGTGTATGAAGTGAGCCAGTGGGATCTCTCAAGATTTCTTTGCATGTTGGCGTCTTTTGCAGAGTTAATACGGTCCCATGAATTTAAAGAAGTGTTAGGAGCGAAGGTTTTAGGAGGTTTCGGGTAGAATACTGGCTTGTTTTTCTCCACACATTTAGGAAACTAGAATGTGAACATAAAGATTATTGCTACTACTGTCATCTAGTAGAATAAGGGCTGATTCACTTTCTCTGCAGGAAAGGGGCAAAGGACATTCTAGGCTGAAGTTAGATACTGTTTTGTCTTCATTAATTATTAATATTCTATAACTGTACCCATATTTAAACACAATATTTTGTCAAAGAAATGGTAGGATCTTTTCTAAAAGTCTTTTGCCTCAGCAGGTACTCTGATAGCATATATTGAAGAAACGTCCCTGGATACTCTACCTCCAGTGAAATTTTATTGGAAATACAAAGGGCCCTGAGGTACTCTTTTGGCTAAGGTTAAACAAAATTGTGTGCCTCCTACTTTTCCTTCTCTGCCTGAAATGAAACCATTTGATGTCTTTTATGAATTTCTGATGAAAGTCAAGTCACTGAAATTCAAATAAAATTTTTATTCTTCAGACATAACTATGACATTTTATTTTGTATTTTCAAAAGAAGTATGCTTGTAAACATGAATGAATGAATGTTTCACTGCAGCCTTTTTGGTTACATAGAAATTCACCTTTTCTCAGTATCTCTCTTATACTTAATAAATATTTACTGAGCACTTATATGTGCACAGTAGTGGCAAGAAACAGGATGGATCAAATCCTTGGGGGAAATTCTGCCATCTGGGAGCCTATTGGCTAGTAGGGGAAGTAAGGCCTGAACACAATGACTATAAGATGAAAAGTAATCTTTGTTATAAGAGAGATTAAGACAAAATTATATTGAAGTTCAGAGGAGGGAGAGATTTATTCCATCTGAATGGGGAAGTGGGGCTGGGAGTGGGGAGAGAGGGAGGAGATGAGAGGCCATGTTAGGCCACGCCACAGAAACTGGCACTTGAATGACATGCAGAGATGTGGATACCAAAGCAACAGCAGGAGCACAGGTACGGATGGTGGTGGTGAGTGTGGGACTGATATTTCTTTGCAGGGTCTGGGGCTAAAGTACAAATGAAAGTCCATATTCCATTTGTCTAAATAGTTTAATTTATAAATCAAGCAAATAAATTGTTAAATGAAATATGCTCCATTCTCCTACTTGTTCAGGGATAAAGAAGACAAAATACCTTTGTAACAACCTGGAAGACCAGGTTCAAATTTAGACTTGTGGGACTACTCTGAGTTGTGCACAGGGACATGGTGGCTCAGGAAAAGCCAACCATTGGCCCCTGGCTTCAGCACCCCTCTTGCTTTCTTCCTTACCTGCCCTATCTACCCATCACCCCCACTTCCAGCAAACAGCCATGTCCTCACCACTCCTTTGGCCTACAGGTATATACTGGCTGGCAGCACTGTCAATCATTGGCAGGAGGGGCCTGAAGAAGATTCCCCAAGAAGGCCCTGGGACTGGGTTCAAAGCCATTTGGTCAGGGAATTCTGTGGTCCAAGATCATGGTCTAGAGAAGGAGACAGGGGAGCATGGGCTCCAGATGGACATATCCTCTTGCTCCCATAAACTCCTTGTCACACAGGGAGGGGCACAATCAGAGGAACACTAGAACTCGGCCCTCTCTGAAGCATGGGGTCCTTTAAAGTCTCTGGACCTAAGAGTGACACTGCTCATAGCAACCCTGTGAGGTTGGAGTGATCCCTATTTACATATATAGAGCACTCATGGTAGAAGGCACTTGGAATCTGTCTCAAGAAGTGTTAAACGACCACCCCTAGGAACCTGTAGCAAATATGTGGCTTACTTATTCAGGGATAAAGAAAGTCCCTTTGGCCGGGCGCGGTGGCTCACGCCTATAATCCTAGCACTCTTGGAGACCGAGGCGGGTGATCATTTGAGCTCAGGAGTTCAAGACCAGCCTGAGCAAGAACGAGACCCTGTCTCTACCAAAAATATAAAGAAATTAATTGGCCAACTAAAAATATATAGAAAAAATTAGCTGGGAATGATGGCACATGCCTGTAGTCCCAGCTACTCGGGAGGCTGAGGCAGAAGGATTGCTTGAGCCCAGGAGTTTGAAGTTGCTGTGAGCTAGGCTGACGCCACGGAACTCTAGCCCGGGCAAGAAAGTGAGACTCTGTCTCAAAAAAAAAAAAAAAAGAAAAAAGAAAAAAAGAAAGTCCCTTTGTTCTCCTAATTGATATTATTTGCAGATCCAGCTTACTTGGAAATAAGAAGGACTTTTTTCAAATATTGTTCTAAGGGGCTGGAGTAATCTCGTGTCTTATACTGGCTGAATTAATAGCAGTGACCAAGGAAGCGAGGAAGAAAATAAGAAATGTGAAATTTTACCGTAGCCTATGATGTCTTGGGAAGTGGTTAAAGAGCCAGGAAACACTGGAAGGGGGAGCTGGTCAATTTTCAGTAGGTAAAGGTGCTGTTACTCTGAGAGGAGAGAGAGGGGCTGGTGGCAATCCTTCACTCAGTAGGTGTTTATTGGTTCGATATATTCTTTAAAGGAGAGAGTTTGTATCTGATATGGAAGATAAGTGCAAGGCAGGAAGGAATTCCAGTTCCTGAGATGTTAGTTTCTAGGCAAACAATCTAGTCTACAAAGGAGTGATGTTAGTTGTTTTGAATTTGGAATACAATCTTAGAGGAATAGTACTACATAAATCGTTGTTATATCCCCAGCATAGCTCATAAAATATATGTAACTCATAATTTAAACATTTACTGAATACCTATTACATGCAAAACTATGAGCAAGGTTTTGAGGGCTCTGTTCAAGGCACCAAAACTCCATAAATTACCATTAAAATAACAAAGTAATAAGGCTGTAATAAATGAAACAAAAAAAATCAAACAGTATTTTGTTTTTAGTCTTGAATGATGGAGCTTAACCAGGTTTAATAGGGGAGCAAGAAAAAGTTTATTGTGAAGACCACATTGCCCTTTGGGGAGACTTTAGTATTTGGGGACACTTGTTCTTTACTGGATCACATTTCACTTAATTCTATTGTATTAGCACCATTTTTACACTGAGAAGTTATGATTAGGCACTTTGTTCATTTACATATGGAACAAAGAGAGACATAGAGAAAGGGAGCAAATAATCTGGCAGAGATATTTTTTTTTGGCATCTAGTCAGGACTTAGAAGTTTGAAGAGGGATGAGGATGCACAGTTGGGGAAGGTGCTGCCTGGGATGGCACAAGGGGAAATGAGGAGGGGGCGAGGCGGGAGATGGGGAGAGAGTGTGCCCATTTGCAGGTGGGAGGTGGGGCACAGGGTGGCAGTGATGATGGAGAGGTGTGCTGTGGGTGTCCAGTTATGTGCTAAGATGTACTTTGCTAAATGAGGTGCCTACATGCTCACCAAATTCCTTCTGGCCATTTGAGGATGGCGGTGGATTGTGGGTGCTATTGTGGAGACACAGAACTGTCTCTAAGGAATGCATCTCTAGGAGAGCGCTGGGTATTTTAGATTGGAAAGATGGCAGATGGCTTAAGAAGGAAAACTGCTCTCCTCTGTAAGGGTGATACGAGTGAGCTTCTTTTCAAAGGGAAGCCAGGGATCTGTCCAAGATACTTAGGTTTACAGAAAATTGGGTTGTCAAGAACATTGTGTTAATAAGTAGGCTCAACTAGGCTTTGAAAATGGATTTGTTAAAACATTTCAAGTAGTCCAAGGTTAGGGAAGTTCATGGCACTTGACCTATGTGATTATACTGTATCTTACTCAGAAGATGATTACAAGGAAGATTTTATCCTAAAGACTGTTTTCATATTGCAAAAGCTAAGACCAGATGCTTGAGTTCTTGAGAAGTACAAAGGACCAAAGTCTTCAGCCACTTGAGCAAGTAATGACATAAACAGCACAGAAGAGTAAAATATTAAAACCCATTATTGTTTGCCAGTTGTAAAAGGAAAAGGAATGTTGATTGGCTTAGTTATGGCTGGAACTGGTCTGTGAGAAGAGATCTCAGAGGGAAAAGAGTGGATAGAAGAGGCCCTGATTAGAGTGACAACAAGCGCAATGATCACTAATGACTTTGCTGGGGGCAAGTATGCCAGTCCAAAGAGACAAAAAGGTGGGAAAGCTCTGGGGTCTGGGTGGGAAAGAGGTACCTGATCTCTGTAGCTCCTGAAGGCACAGGCTCCATACACATGTAAAGTGAAAGGGTGAGGGCAAATGACATTTTAAACACTCTGTTAAAATTAAGCCCCAGCACTTAAAAGATTCAACCTTCTTATTTGGAATATTCTCCTTTCCCAGGTTACCCATTTCTTAATGTTGCTAGGTCAACAAAGTATTATAACCACTGGAATAATATTACTGCCAGTAGCTAATGTTTATTATGAGTTTATGTATTAGTATGGTGCTGGGTGCTTTCCTATGCATTTCATTCTCAGGACAACACTACCAGGTAGATTTTATTATTATTTCTGTCTTATCTATGAGGAAACTGAGGTATTGAAGATTAAGTATATTACCCAGGTCATAGAGCTGATAAGTTTTAGAGCCAGGAGCCGAGCCACTTTAAAATTCACAGTTTATCAATATGTTATGCATATTTTCTTATTGGCTTGGATGGAAAATATAAAACATGATTCCTGGAGTTTCTTCTTTTGCAGGTAGGTGATACATTTTTGAAACTGCTTATCAGGTTATTGGTGTCCCTCCTCCTCTCCTAGCACAGGGTAAAGGAGGAGGAGAGAGAAGACTATTAGCTATAAATAGAAGCTACAAGTCCTTAAAAACAAGGCATTCTTGCTATGGGTCCCATCCTCAGGGGATGATTCAATGGATGTGGGGTACACCCCGTGCCCCCGGTGATTCTAATGTGCAGCCAAGGTTGAGAACCACTGCTCTAGCAATAGGAAAGGTAAATATCATCAAAAAACCCTCTCTTAATAAAAATGGTACATTGCAGATAAAATTGGAGATTCTTTGACTACCTCCCCCAATTAAGTGGTGAAAGGCAGGAAAAACGGGAGGACAAGTACAGGGTATTATCTTAAAGATTGAAAAAAGATGAGTCATGAGATACTTCCATCAGGGTCAGTAACAATTTTATTTTTATTTTTTTGGTCCAGGGAAGTGCAAAAATGGATTAGGGTTAGGGATGAGCCAGAAGAATATCCAAAAGGTTGAAAATTAAGACCAGTTAGAACAGATTAAGAAAGTAGGATTAGGCCGGGTG